>JAANYP010000785.1:0-54317 GCA_020465985.1 Centrapalus pauciflorus
ACGGGCCAAACGTCACAGGTTCATGCAAGGATCATCTTCAGCTCCTGTAGATCAACCAGAAATTCCACAACATCAAGAACCTCAAACCACCAGTCCACCACCACCACCACCTCAAGATGAACCGTATATACCATCACCGTTCATTCCTACTCCTATACAGTCCATTCCATCTACCTCGACCACATACACTGACAACCAAAGGTTTCTGCAGCTTAAAGCTCGCGTTGACTTCCAGAATGTCCAAATCTTAAGCCTAACAAAGGCGATCGGAGAAATTCAGACTCATAATGCAAATCTTGATAAAGAAAATGCCGATTTGAAGAAGATTTTGGAGCAAGTCCAGGAAGAGAACGTAGAAATGAAAACTTTTGTTTGCGATCAGGCAGCTGAGATAAGGTCGATGCGCTCCCTAATTGAGCAGTTAATGAAAAATTTACAGGCTCAGGGGGAGACATCGTGCCGAGATCAGGAGGTGCAGAGAAGAGATGATAATGAAGGCGATGATCCCGGTGCGAATAAAGAGATTGAGTCTGTAGATTTTCCTGCAGCTCAAATTACACAAGTTCAGGGGGAGCCTAGTCAAGGCGAAGGAGAAAGGGGTGAGGCCAGTTCATCTAAACAGCCTACAGACTTTGAGATCAGTGAGATGATTGAAGCGCTCATGGATCTCGATGATGATCCACTGGATGTAGGTTTTGATAATGAAGATGAAGAGTTGGAGGAAGGGGAGTTTGTGCCAGGGGAGATAGTAGACTGGCAGTCGGATGATAAAGTACTTGCTGATGAGGATGATGAAGCTGACGAGATAGTTGTGCAGCAGAATCCTATCACTGATACTTACATGATTGATGGAAATAAAATTGTCGATGCAGATATAGTTAATGTTGCATTGAATCCTCAGCCATCGACAGAGGAACCTGCAAGAGAGCTAACTAATGAAGAAAAACGAAAGCTATGGTTCAGGGCTGAAGAGAAGGAAGCAGCAATTAAAAAGACAATGAGAGTGCCAGGTACTGGAAAGCTGTCTGAGCGAATTTTAAGCTGGTTCTTTGACAGAGATCTGCAGCTATTTATGATAAAGAGAAAAGACGGGCTTCAGTACATGAGGCGAACTTTAAAAGCGTTCAACTCCCTGCCAAAAATCGAAATCACTGCGCTAGCTTGGAAAGATCTTATAAACATTGGCAATGATCCCTACGCGAGCGTAATCGAAAGATCATAAGAAAGGAAGGGAGATCAAGGAAGTTCGAACGTTTGAATCCAAGGGTCGGGAGAAGAGTAGAGGATCCGTCACGTATTGATCCTCCAACTGGACGACCTTGGATGAGGATTCACTATAAGCCGGCTAGATGTCTTAGGAAGGTTCCTCTCAAGCCAATGCCACAAAATATTTTGAAGAATCTGAAGTGGTGGTATGCTGACACGGAAACTGGGGAAGCGGTTATGGAAGACTTAGAAGAAAATGTTATTCTTAGAGTCTATGACCCGCTTCACCTGGTAAACCTATCTAAAGAAGATCTGCAGATTTTGTATAATTGTAAGATTTCCAGTGACGCACATATGGATACTGAGGCTAGTAAGTATGAAAATGTGGTCAATGTATGCGTCGAGAAAGGTCTGTATGCTGGTAGTGTTTTGAATCAATAAATAAACCAAGTTCTTAAATCAAATGTGTGAATTATTAGAAGCTATCGTCAAGGGGGAGTCTGTTGGTACATCCCGTGTGACGATAGCAGTCTAAGTGGTCTTACATTGTGATTTAGCATGTGTTTGCTATATATATATTATATATGATTGATGCTTATTAGTGTTTGTATGTTTGAAGTTGATGTAACGTATTACAAGAAGTTCAAACATAAAGTTCAAAGATAAAATCAATCATAAGGTAATATCATAAGTTTTATCACTTAAGAGTTTAAGTATTTTGGCTAGATTCGAATTACTTAAGGGAATACATTCGAATCTGAGATAGATTCGAATGAGACCTTAGATTCGAATGGGCTAGATTCGAGACTGTCAATATGGACAGACTCGAATGGGCTTTGGGCCAGATTCGAGTTTGGCCCACATCAGACTCGAATCAGGGTCTATAATTAGGGATAGACTCGAAATATTATCAGACTTTTTGCAGAATTCGTGAGGGATTAAGCAAAGGGCGATCTCGAGTTTATCAGCTAGGTGAGTGCCATTTCGGAGAGAATTAGTTCGTAGGATCGTTCGTGTGTCGTTCGTTCAGCGTCTAATAGTCTCCGTGTTCCGTTGGTTGAGAGTTGTCCGTCTAACCGTCAACGAGGATTCCGCACTCGTTCACGGATCCGCGTCTAGATAGATCTTGCAGTCGTAGACTTTACAAGTGGTATCCACATAAATTTGAACAAGCATAATATCAAACTTCACCTTCTTTATGAACAGTGTGGTATCCACTTTACCTCCGGAATACCCATTGCTCATAAGGAAATCAGTAAGAGTGTCATACCAGGCTCTAGGTGCTTGTTTGAGACCATAGAGAGCTTTGTCCAACTTATAGACAAAACCTGGATGTTGTTCATTTTCAAAACCTGGAGGCTGCTTGACATAAACTTCTTTTTGCAGCTTCCCATTCAAAAATGCACTCTTCACATCCATTTGAAATACCTTAATGCTCTTATGAGCAGCGTAGGCTAGATACAATCGAATTGCTTCTAGTCTGGCTACAGGAGCAAAGGTTTCATCATAATCAATTCCTTCCTCCTGTCTGTAGCCCTGAGCAACCAGTCTAGCCTTATTTCTAATGACATGACCTTGCTCATCCATCTTATTCCTAAAAACCCATTTAGTGCCAATTATAGTTTTACCTTTAGGAGCAGGGACCAGCTTCCATACCTTGTTTCTCTCAAACTGATTGAGTTCTTCTTGCATGGCAGTGATCCAATTTGCATCTTTTAGTGCTTCATCCACCTTCTTTGGCTCTATCAATGAAACAAAACTAGAGAACATACAAAAGTTCCCTAAGCTGTCCCATCGTGTTTGTATCCCTTTGTTGATGTCACCAATTATTTGATCATTGGGGTGACACCTGATCCATTTAGGATCATTTTTCAATGATGATTCACCTGAGTTGTTAACATCTTCAGCAGGTCCTGTTGAACAGTTCTCAAGATTTTCAGACACACTGTTGTCTTGAGCCTGTTCACTTGTTGAACATGTCTGACCACTGTTGAACATATCAGCAGAAGAACTAGAAAAATCAGCATTGATAGGTTCAGGACATGCAGTTGTAATTAAGTCAGTACACTTATTCACACAGGATGTATTGACATAATCATCATCATGCCCATCATGATTAACAGGTTCCACACTGGGTGTAGTGGAAGCTTTTGAGTCCTCTTCATTGTTTGAATGCATGAGATCATCAAAGTTTAATTCTCCTGAAACTGATTCAGGAACAACTTTGGTGGAAGCATTCTTAGACTCTTCAAAGGTGACATTGATAGATTCATCTATCACCTTTCTTTTGTTGTTGTATACTCTGTAGGCTTTAGAGATAGCAGAGTAGCCAACAAACACACCTTCATCAGCTTTAGGTTCAAACTTTGTCAGTTGGTCCCTCTGATTCGGAATGAAGCAGGGACACCCAAACACATGGAAGTAACTGACATTTGACTTCCTCCCTTTGAGCAGCTCATCAGGAGTCTTGTTGAACCTTTTCACCACTAAGGATCTGTTTTGGGTGAAGCAGGCAGTGTTGACAGCTTCAGCCCAGAATGATGAAGGTAAACCTGATGCACACAGCATGGTTCTAGCAGCTTCAATGAGAGTTCTGTTTCTCCTTTCAGCAACTCCATTTTGTTGTGGAGTCCTTACAGCTGAAAAGTTTTGAGTGATTCCTTTCTCTTCACAGAAGTCTTCAAGGGTACTGTTTCTGAATTCAGTACCATGATCACTTCTAAACTGCTTCACTTGGGCAGAGTTCAGCATCTCCATCTTTTTCACAAATCTAATAATTTCTCTAGCAGCCTCTCCTTTGCTCTTCAGAAAGATCACCCATGTGTACCTGGAGAACTCATCAACCATTACTAGAGTGTATCTTCTTCCTCCTAGACTTGGAACATTTACAGGTCCAAACAAGTCCATATGGATTAAGAAGAGAGGAGTATCAATAGAGAAGTTATGTTTGGATTTAAATGATGATTTCCTCTGCTTGCCTTTCTCACAAGCTGTGCAGAGTTTATCTTTAACAAAGGTCATAGAAGGCAAACCTGTCACCAACTCTTTCTTACAGAGTTTGTTGATGTTCTTGAAGTTCAGATGTGACAGCCTTTTGTGCCATAACCAGTTTAAGTCTGCATTTGTTCTTGTGAGAAAACAGGTCTCAGTTGTGGGATCAGCAGATTGCATGTCCACAACATACACACCTTTCTTTCGTTGAGCACACAGCACAACTTTGCCTTGGGGATCCAATATGTAACCCAGGTGCTCATCAAAGTTAACCTTGTAGCCAGCATCACACAGTTGGCTTATGCTAACAAGGTTATGTTTTAGCCCAACCACATAGGCTACTCTTTTGAACACTGCAGCACCAGCTTTAAGAGTTCCATATCCCTCAGTGGATCCCTGTACATTGTCACCAAAGGTGACTTTTGGCCCTTTTTCAGGCCTGAGTTCACTCAGCAATTCTTTACAACCTGTCATGTGCCCTGAGCAGCCACTGTCCAAGTACCAAACCTGGAAAGGTTGTTTTTCCTGCAGAGTGATAAGAGAATTATTAGTCATTTTTAGGGGAACTCATCACAGAGATGAGTTCTCCTACTTCATCAACATTTGTTGATGGACTTATAATATCCACACTAATATTCCCAATTTGAATGGTATCACCTTGGATACCACTTTCATTGACTGAGATGTTTCCAACACTGCTTGTAACAGCTGTGAGAGAACCATCAGAGTCAACAGGCCTCATGTCCTCAGATTCAGGACAGTCCTTGGCCAGATGTGTCTTCTTCCCACATTTATAACATTTTCTCTTTTTAGGATTTCTGGAAGACGAACTTTCAGAAACACATTCTGAGTTATTTTTGTTGATTCTATTAGCAGGTTTAGCAAACTTATTACTATTTGATGAATCAACAGCTTGAGTGGAGGGTTCAATAGCCACAGCTTTGTCTGTCTCTTCTTTCCTCTTTTTAGGAGGACAAATGTCAAAGACAGGAAGCTTAATTGGCTTTTGAACTTCCACAGGTTTGGGAAATTTATTCCCAAGTTTCTCAGACTGAGCAATGACTTTGCCTTTGCCCCTACTGAGATGTGATTTATGCTGCCTATCAGCATAATCATTTTTTCTGGCTTTGAAAGGCTTATTTTCATTTAACACCAGTTTATTGCTATGATTAGAAAACTTATTAGAAACCACAACAGGTTTGCCTTCAACATGAGACTTGCCCTTGTTGAAAGCAGGCTGCTTAACTTTTGAAAACTTATTTTCAAAATGTTTAGCATCAAAATGATTATCATGCCTTTTACCATCAGCTTTGGACCCAGAACCTGTTTTGTCAACAGGTTTAGTATCCACCGCTGCAGTTTGGACATGTTTTCCTTTCTTTTGCTTGTGTGAATCAGCAGAGTACTTAGCAGGCTGGTTTGATGGAAAACATATTCCAACACCAGCTTTTGAGCTAGGTTCACACAAGCTGTCAGTATTTTGAGGCCTGACAAACCTGTTTGTTGAGATTAGTTTACCATTCACTTTTTGAATAAAAGTGTTTGGAAGCTCACCAAGAGTGGATTAATCTTCTTTCAGATTATTAATCTCAACAATGGAAGCTGCTGTGTCAAGATCCCCTCCAAGATAGGCTTGAATTTGTGCAGGGATCTGTTGACTTATACAATGGCTGACTTTTTGTGCAGATTGGCACCAAGAGTCAACTATCTTTTGAAGCTTAGCGTGCTTTATACCTGTTTCTCTCTTTTCTTCCAGTAAAATAGAGTTGATATCAGTTTACTGGATTTTGCTTTAAGATCAGTTTTAAGCTTAGAGATTTCAGATAATAAAGCATCATGTTTCTCAATAGCAGCTTTCAAATCAACTAGCATATATTCAAACATTTTAACTTTTTCTTCAGAACTGTAAGCCATAAAATTTTGTACCTTATACATCGTTGTAGGATTCCAGTTCTCCAAGCTGCTGAAAGCTTCAGGTTCAGCTAGATCCTGTTTGAAACTGCTTGTTGATGGGACATCAGTGTTGACTATCAGACATTGATTGTCCTCTTCATCAGATGATGAATCAGATTCCTCCCAGTCACAAGTCTCTGCCATGAGTCCCTTTTGGCGGTTGGAACCCACTGAGTTTTCCAACTTCCTCAGCTTAGCCATAGCCATAAGGTACTTAACCCTATAACCATCATCCTTGTTTGTCTTGTATGGTTTGGATGACTGACCAACAGCTTTTGACACACAGTCAGCAGCTATATGGCCAGTTTTGCCACATTTGAAGCACTCAGCCTTGGATTTATCAAATGCCTTCTTTTTGCCAGCACCTGAACTTCCTTGCAGCATGTTTCTTCCAAACCTTTTCTTGTTGAACCTTTTGACAAGCATAGCTATCATTTGCTCATCATCCTGTTCAGCAAGATCTGCATTATCTTCCTCATCTGACACCTCCTCCTTATCATCATCCTGTTGATCAGGTTGAGTGAACACATCACTCACCTGACTCACAGGCTGTCTCACATTAGCCACAAAGGCTGCACCTCTTTTAGACATCTCCAAGGCATTTCTCTTCTGTTGCCTTGACTGTTCATCATTTAGTAAAGATCCATACAAGTTGACAAGATCCATACTTCTGATTGTACCTGAATTTCTTAAAATTGTTGAAAAGTAATTCCATTCTTCAGGGAGGATGTCCAAAAACTTGTTCACCAGAGTAAGGCTGTCCTTAGTGATCCCAACAGCTTTGAGATCATTCACAAGAGCAGTAAACCTGGTGTAGGTTTCTGTGAGAGTCTCCTTTGGTTTTGCAAAGAAGAGTTCATACTGTCTAACAAGATTGTTAATCCTGTTATCCAGTGTGATTGTGGGTCCATCATGACGGTACACAAAGTATCCCACATCTCCTTGGCAGTCTTCATCTTCTCAACCTGTTTGAAGACATCATCAGGTAGAGAGATGGCCAGATTGTTTCTGGCCTTTGCATCAAGAGCTACCAATCTTTTGTCTTCATCAGACCATTGAGCTTCACTTAATAGCTTCTTCAATTTGTCAAAAGCCGTTTGTTGTTCTTCTTTCCAAAAGAAGGTCGGTTCTTTCGAGTAAGCTTGGTAAGAGGAACGACGATTTTTGAAAAGTCTTTGATGAATCGGCGGTAGCCAGCCAATCCCAGGAAGCTACGAATCTCTGAGGCGTTGCGAGGTGATTCCCAGTTCTGGATAGCCTCGATCTTTGCAGGATCAACAACAATCCCAGCACCAGATATCACGTGCCCCAAGAATTGGATCTTAATTGTATGTTGAGATGGTACAAGTTAACAAAGAGTTTATAAGTGAGTATAAGGATCATGAAATTGTTTTGAATGTTTGAAACGTACCTGCCTCAACCAGAATTCACATTTCGAGAATTTGGCATAAAGTCGCTCTTTGCGCAACAACTCTAGCAATTCTCTCAGAATGTGTAGCATGATCCTATTTGGTCTTTGAATAGATGAGAATGTCATCAATGAACACGATGACAGATTTGTCGAGCATTGGCCGACAAACTCTGTTCATGAGATCCATCAAAAGCAGCCGGCGCATTCATGAGACCAAACGGCATCACCAGAAACTCATAGTGTCCGTAACGAGTTCTGAAAGCCGTTTTAGGAATATCATCTGGATGTACTTTGAGCTGATGATAACCCGAACGAAGATCAATCTTCGAAAAGTAACTTGCGCCCTGTAACTGGTCGAAGAGGTCATCAATCCGGGGCAACGGGTACTTGTTCTTAATTGTGACTTTGTTGATTCACGGTAATCGATGTACATACACAATGTGCCATCTTTCTTCTTGACATACAGAACAGGAGCGCCCCAAGGAGATGAACTTTGGCGGATAAAACCTTGGTCAAGTGGCAATCCCGAGACATCTTCTGGAAAGACATATAAGAACTCAGAAACAACGGGAATGGTGGATAGAGATTGATCTTCAGCCGTTGTAACATAGGCTAAGTAAGCTAAACAACCCTTAGCAACGTGCTTTCGGGCTTTTGCAATTGAAATGAGGTTTAAATCGCCTTTGTGTCTGTCACCATAGATACAAATGTCTCGGCCCTCAGGAGTGATAATCTTGATCATTCTTTTCTTGCAAACAATTTGGGCCTCGTTACGGACCAACCAGTCCATACCTACTATAACAACGAACTCCCCAAACTCCATAGGGATTAGATCTATGTTGAATACTACATCTTCTACAAGTAATGTGCAATTCCTATATACCTTGTCTGCCTTAACTAACATGTTACTAGGAGTCTCAATATCAAACACGAATTGCAGTTTGGAAGTAGGCATATTAAATTGACGAGCAAATGAAGTGGAGACAAACGAACGGTTGGCTCCGGAATCAAACAAGATGTGTGCGGGAATTGAATTTACAAAGAACGTACGAGTGACCACCTCCGGGTAATCTTTTGCTTCTTCAGCTGTGATTTGGAATGCCCTTATTGGAGCCCTCTGAGATTGATCCCTGCGAGCAGTGGAAGCTGCAGAAGATCTTGTCGTTGATTGTTGAACACTTTGATTTCGTGGGGGTTTCAGGCAGTCCCTTGCAAAATGGCCAAGTCTGTGGCAGTTGTAGCATGCATCGTCTTTTCGAGGACAATGCTCCCAGTGATGGCCCTTCTGCCCACAACAGAAACAATACATATCTTGTGTCTTGCACTCCCCAGAGTGCGCCTTCCTGCATCGCCTGCAGTCTCTCATTTCAGAACTGGCCGAAAAGGCCTTTCCCTTCTTGGGTGATGAAGATGGTTGATGGTGTAACATCCGACATTAAATCAGGTTAGCAACTATGATCTAATCAGTATTTAATAGCCAATTATAACCTAATCAGTTGTCATTAGAAATTAATCAAAGTGATTAACAAGGTTCATGAAGAAATTCAACTCAATTAGAATCAAATTCATCGGTGCGATGAATCGGGAAATCAATTAATCCGATTGATTTACGATATGATGGATTAATTCAACTAAGTACGTAATTAAATTATGATTAGTGACACTAATCATACACTAATACAATTACTTAACATTAATTATGCAAGACTAAAACAATTCATTAGAACAATGCATCCAAAAGTATTTATGAATTTATATAAAAAGGGAAGTACAAGAATACATTCTAAATACATTTATACAAAAAAAAAAGTAAAATACATGGAAATACCATGTATATGGCCGCCCCCTAGGTTGTACAACTTAGGGGTTTACTTCAAATATTTTATTTCAAAAACCATTCTACTTTAAACACCATCATTTTGTTTAAAAGTGCACACAACCTTTATCTCCCATTCTTTTCATAATTGCAAGACCTTTTCATCCTCTATAAATAGAGAGCTATTTTCATTATTTGATTCACACCAAAACCTCCTTCTTTCTCTCTTCATATCCGGCCACACACACCCACACATACTACACACAATTTTCTTTCAAGTGTTCTTCATTTGTGCAAGTGTTCTTGGTGATATCCTTCAAGATCCAACCTTCTTCACACTTGTATTCTTATATTTCATCAAAGTAAGTAAATACTAACTTATTTCATCTTATATTTATGTTTATATAAGTCTTGCATAATATATATAATCACCAACAACAACAAGTTTCATAAAAACTCAAGTTTATAAATCACTAGTTTTGTTTTCAAGTTGTTTTCTTCAAATGTGTTTATTGTAGGTCCCGAGAGGTTCCCAAAGTATATAGCTTTAAGCTATAGAGGGGGGGTGAATACAGCTATTTAAAAACTACACACTATTTTCTCAATGTTTGTATGTATTATCAACAAGTTGTTAATTACAAACGAGCTTGAATGCGGAAAGGTTCAAGCTGAGATGACAGATACAACAGTATGTTTACTAGTCTAAGACAGACTCAAACTAGTTTACAATGAATACACTCACTAAGAAGCACTCACTGTGTTTACAAGACTCAGAGGGACAGCTTATGTAGAACAGCTTAGACACAGAGAAACTGTATTACACAAGCAGGCTTGCATGCATGAAAAACACACTTGCACGTTCACTCTTGGTTTCAGCATTTAGCTTATCTTGGCTTGATCTTTCTGACCTTAGAAGTTTCCTTTTATACTCACTCAGAGGATCTAAGAGAAACTTCTTCATTGGACGGAATGAAAAAGGAGAAGTCTTGTTGAAAAGACAACATAATCTTTTCTGCACTTTCTGAAAAGCAGACTTGTCTTCTTGTGTGCAGAACTTTTGTCTTTTCACTTTGTCTACTGTTGTATTGCCTTTAACTAAATAAGGAATGTCAACTTTGCGTCTTTCTTCCTTGTAAAGGCCTATTTTGATATAAGAAAAAGGTCTGTCACCCTTTTTCAAATAACCATTTGTCTTCATGTAACAGAACAGCTTGGGCAGGCTGAGCAATTCTGATTTCCACTTTGTCTTCGACTTTGTAAACTGATCTTGTAGCCAAAAACAATACATGAGGACTTGGAAACATATTCCATAAAGTGCTTAGCCTGTTCACAAAGAACAGGTTCTGTTCACAAAGAACATAACACTTGTAAACTGCCCAAACTGCTCATCAGTGTAGAGCAGCGTAGACAGTTTATGTCCAGCCTGTTCAGCAGACTGAACAGCTTGAGCAAAACTGTCTTTGTTGCAACACATGCAACACATAGAACAGCTTTGGACTGATATTGCAAATCACTTTTTAGGTATTATTAAGGCATAAACAGGGCTTAACTTTTACCCATCAAGTGCATCAACAGGTTTGATTAATAATCTCCCCCTCAGATGCATAACAGGTTTGATTATAAATATATAAACACATCATATAAGTGTAAATATTATGAAAACAAGTGATATATATGTGTTTTATAACTTTTATACAAGTAGTCTTTGAATAAACAACAAGAATTACTAGTTATTTCAAGTTTATAAACTAGGGATTTTCGGCAGAAAATTTACATCGACTTTGAAAAATCGTAACTAATTCATAACTTAACGAAATGAGTTGATTCTTGTCTCAAAAGTTAGATCTATGTCTTAACTAAAAATCTGGAGGTTTTCATAATTTATTTTGGAGTTTAAGACCTCCAGAAATTATATGGGAAACCGAAAGTTTGACAGCTCAAAAATGGCCAACATAGGGTTTTTAACGAGCTTTTTCCCCAACCTAAACACCTTGAAAAATGACCGTTCTTGACTTTAAAAATTCTTTGTATATAGTAGTTTAATAGCCAAGAAAACCAAAGCCTAAATCGTTTTGGAGCTTGGTCAAAAACAGCCTCAAAGTAGGCCGAAAAACTTTCGAAAAGCTGGAAAATTATATATGTATAAACTTGACGTTTTAAGTGGGTTTTATTTATAAACTTGTAATGTTGGGTGGTTTAAGACATAAAAATCTATAAATACACATATTAACATATATTAGAGATATTAAGTCCCTATGATCATTAAGGACTCGATTAAACACATCCGGCTTCATCACCCATCAAACAACACAAATTTGCATTTTTACGCTCGTATTTGCCATCGCACTCACGGTGAGTCCTAATAGCCCCTATTTTCACACTGTTATGTTTTGGGGTTGAAATACATGCTACGTTTTCATATGGGCACGGAAACAACTACATTTCTATTATGTATTACACATGTGGTTCCATCAGCCCTCAGATCATGAACCGTTAATTGCATTTATTTGTAAGCGCGAATATATTGTGGATAGATCTATCGGGAGTCATGTCCCCCATTCGGGTTAGTTCAGCTTGGCTAACAGCGGGTGCATATATATTGAATACACGGTATTACGTATGGGAATACTGCACAGGACAAACTCATTTAATTAAGCTTCGGTTGCATGATGGTTTATATGTAATACATAACATGGAATTATGATTTTATAAATTCAAACTCAACTGTTGTTGTCCATACAAGTCAGATTTATGTGTAAACCTATGAGCTCACCAACAATTTTGTTGACGTACTTTAGTGTGTATTTTCAGGAAATTAAGGCAAGTTCATCGCATCGGAAGTATTTTTCAAGCTTCCGCACTTAAGAAGTCGCATGCATTTTCAGAACCACCGGAGATTTAGTTGCATTATTTTGATTACTTTAATTATGTATTTAGATCTCTGTACCGTGCGAACTACTTTTCATCATATCAGGCTATGTAAAACATTCCTATATTTTAAAGTTTTATCGATGTATTTTTGAAAACGTCCATATAGTGGTCGTTCGTTATGATTATGGTTATGCTTCTGCAACGTCACGTTTCGTTGCCAACCGGGGTAACGGGGTGTGATAGATTGGTATCAGAGCCATAGTTATAGTGAACTAGGTTGCATTAGTATCCTAGACTATAACTACATTTTAGATTTTTACTGATTTTCAAAGACATTTTTATAATTAACTTAATATGGGACTTGATGATAGCATCATGTCAACCCGTGTTGTGATCGTACTATCAGATTCGGAGGAAGAGCATACCCCCATCAGCCGGTATAATCCGGGGGTGTTTGTCGAGGAAAACCAATCAGAAGAAGAGGACCCCTCGGAAGATGAAGGATCAGAGGAAGAAGCAGAGCCGATGGAGGTTGACAAATCCTCCAGCGGGTGGGGAGAGCCATCCGAAGAGGACCCACCATCACCGATGATTCCTTCTTACATCCCCTACCGCCCATCTGCACCATCACACTGCACCTACCACTGTAAGGTATGCACACTACGGATCTATCTTGACGCGACACCTTCCAACGAGAGCGGAATCCTCGTTAGCGGCTTGACGAATATATCACGCACACCGAAAGACGAAGACTACCACCGTGATAGACGAACAACTTAGAACGCCCCGACACGATGATTTTCTCCTCACGAAACTCTCTGATTGCAATCAAGTTCGAGATCGCCTTCTGCTAATCGTCTGACCAATTATGCAAAAGTCTGATAATTAATCGAATTAACCCTTAATTATACTGACAGATTCGAGTTTGTCTAGGACAAATTCGAATCTGGCCCAAGGCCTATTCGAATTTGTCCTCCTAGACAAATTCGAATCTAGCCTAAATTCGAACCTCACAATTCAAACTTATGTTTGAACTTATGATTTATCTTATGTTTGAATTCATCTTTGAACTTTATGTTTGAACTTCTTGTAATACATTACACCAAGTTCAAGCATACAAACAATCAATATCAAACACACATAATCAAACATATATCAAACAATTGTTAATAACTAATATCAAGTAAGTTGACTTACACAAAATGCTATCTAAACTTAGACTGCTATCGTCACACAGGATGTACTAACAGACTCCCCCTTAACGATAGCTTCTAACTTTTTACATTTTGTCTAATTACTTGACCCATATAGACTACTTCTTGCATATAAACCTATATCTATACATATTTTAACTATCTTCTGGAACTTCCTAGCTTCAGATCTCCATCCTTCGTGAAAGAAGATAGGCTGAGCGTGTAGCTTCTTTAGGTCGTCCTTTGATTGATTTATTAGATGTAATGGATCATACACTCGCAAAATAACTTTGTCTTGAGTATCTTCCATCACGGCTTCAGCAGTATCATTATCCACATACCACCATTTCATGTTACTTAGAACATCTTGTGGCATCGTCTTCATAGGCACCTTTTTCAAACACTTTACAGGCTTGTACACCATTCTAGCCCATGGCCTACTTGTATATGGATCAATCCTTGTCTCATCTTCCACTCTCTTTCCCGTCCTTGGCTTGAGTCTTTCAAATTTTCCGGATCGGCCCTCCTTTATGATAATCTTGGCTATAACCTCAGCATAAGGATCCTCACCAATATTGATTAACTCTTTCCACGCCAACTCCTTTACTTCTACCTTCGGCAATGTATTAAATACTCTAAGCGTACGCCTCAGGTACTGGAGTCCATCTCTCCTTTTTAGAATGAATAGCTGTAGTTCCCGGTCGAAGAACCGACTTATAAATCCACCTGAAAGATTCTCGGAGCCCGATACTCTCATTCTTCTTTTCATATTAGGCTCTGCCCTCTTTTCTTCCTTTCGAAACAATAGATTCAACAATTCAGCCCTAGATGGTTCTCTCTCAGCTTCCTCTAGTTCAGAGTCTTCAACTGAGGCCAGCTTGATCTCATCGATATCAATCACATTGTGATTGTCTTGCACATATAGCTCAGTGATGGGCTGTGAGTTTACGATCACCTCATCAACATTATCGTCTTCATCTTCTATCACTTCATCATCTGATTTCCAATCAGCTATGTCCTCTGGCACAAACTCCCCTTCCTCTAACTCTTCAATATCATCCTCAAAATCAAATTCTATTTCTTCTTCTTCAATATCCATTAGAGCGTCAATCATCTCGCTCTCAATGACCTTTGAGGAACTAGCCTCACCTCCTTCAACTCCTGACTGACTAGGCTCCCCCTGAACTTCAGCATGCAGAAGAAAAATCTACTGGCTCACTATCTTTTTGTGCATCGGGATCATTGCCATCGTCATCTTCTCTTCGAATCTCTTGAGCGTCTCTGCAACTGGTCTCCCCCCTGAGCCTTAAGATTTTTCATTAGCTGCTCGAGGAGGGACCTCATGGTTCTGATCTCAGCAGCTTGATCAGCGACAAATGTCTTCAATTCAATGTTTTCTTGATCAATCTTTGCATTATGCTCTTGAAGCTCGCTGACTGCTTTTGTGAGTTGGAAGATTTGGACTGTCTGAAAGTCCACTTTGCTTCTCAGCTCTGAGAAACACTGCTTGTTTGTGAAGGTGGATGAAGTGGATGGAATTGATGTGATTGGTGATGGGGTGATTGGTGGTTGAACAGATGGTTGAGCGGATGGTTGAGCGGTTTGAATCTCAGGTTCTGAAGAAGAAGCAGACGAAGCTCCCTGCATAAACCTGTGCCTTTTGGCCCTTTGCCTAGGCACTAAAGGAGTAGTATCCTCAGCCTCAAAATCAGAGTCATATTCATCTGAATCTCTAGATGCTCTCTATTCTATCCCCATTTCACTTACAACAACTCTTGATCCATATCTGCCTATCCGAACAGACGGAGTGACAGACTCAACAGGTACTCTTTCAACTTCGATCTCCTCAGCTTCTTCTGATGACGACTCAGAGGTGGTCACTGCTTGACCCTCTACCTCTGGCTCATATTCATCTATGTCGCGCATAAGATCTTCAAGACTAGCTGGAGGCTCTAAGATTGTATCGACTAGCTCAACTGTAATTTCTTCTTGTGCCTGAGTCCCTTGTGCCCAGATCTCCTCCAGAGTTTCCATTCGGGGATCAATTACTGGTGCCACACCAGAAGGACCCGCAACGTCCGATGACGGACCTGCTTCCACTGACTCTTGTACCCTGCTGGAGCTTGGCCTTGAAGCCTGAGTTGATCTATCTTGAGCTCTAGGCCTCCTTCTTTGTTGTGCTGGAGGGCGTTGCTGTTGTTGTTGTTGCTGTTGAACTTGCTGCGGCTGCGGACGTTCCCCAGCCCAATTCTCACCCTCCGGGGCTTCAAAATCTGTATTTACCACGGCACCAAAAAGAGGTGCATCCAGTGGTCTAACCACATCAGCCCTACGGGCGTTGTGTGATTGGCAATCTGCAAAAATTCGCTTATCAATCATAGCGACACTCTGAATATCGTCTAGCTCCGGCAAGTTCGACAAGAAGTGTCTAATCAGCATCATTACGAATCTCGGATACATCAGAAACCTTTCCCGTGCTGGAGCTGTTATTTGATGTACAAACTCCGCAAAAAACATCTTGGAGTAGCTGAATTGCTTATTATAAACCAATGCGATCATCGCCGACTGCATCTTTGACACTATATAATCAAATCCGACCTTCTTAGGTGCAAAGCACACCATACAGACATGCGCAAGGTACCTCCATTGGCCTATCAGACCGCTCTTCATGTATGAGGCTTTAGCTATATCCATGCCATACCCCATTCTTAAAAAGGCTGCTTGCCTTACTTCCAATGTGAAGTCAATAGGCCCAGCTTCCTGTTCGACCATTCCAAGCTGCAACACTCTACGAAGCATATCTGCAGAAAATACAAGGGCCTGCCCGGCGATTCTAGTCCTCAACACCGTCGGAGTCACTGTACAATCGACTTGCAGGTGATCCCAAAACTGTCTAACATAAGGCAATACAATTTGCACATTGTGAGAAAGGGCATATGACACCCTGGAATTTGCTAAGAAATCCACCATTTGTCGAAACGCCTGAGCTTCAGGAAGCTCACGATCTGGCAAAACAACCATATTATGCTTTTGAAAGAAAGCTCTTTCACCCATATCTGCAAAATAAACAGTAACATATATTAGAAATGAATAATAAACATGAACCTTGATTAAATTCAAATTTATTTTATTTTGAACTTACAAAGTTCAAAATCCAACACATTTGAATTTCTACAAGATTGAATTTTAAAATTATGTAAACATTTTGATTTTGATAATGAACTCGAATGACATGTTCGAATTTGACTGGAATTCTAGTTTGTTCAACCATTCGACTTTCCTGACAAGTTCGAATGATGAACAAAGTCGAAATCGGTCACCTTCAAACAAAAATCCATGATTTAAACCCCATTAGACTTAGAAAATAGTATTCACTAGTCCTAGTAGGTTCTAATCGAAGATATATGTGGTTTATTTGAGGTTTCACCGGTTAAAATTTGTGATTTTGAATCACAAAGTTCAAAACCCTTAAAACCTCAAAATTAGTCGATTTTTGCTAAAATTGAGTCCTAAACTACCTAAATCTTGTATAACAATGATGTCTATACCTAGATTTGATTGTAGAATCGAACACAATGGAACAAAACTTCGATGAATAGATGAAAATTCGAAACGGTAAGTTCGAACAATAAACTCGAAATCGCACACAGTGTAAGTTCGAAGATGTAAACTCGAAGGTAGGTGACATTAAATGTGTACTGTTGACCTATATATACTAACCATGTTCGAACTTGCAATAAATTCGAAGTTACTGACAGTTTCGAATGTTAATTCGACTTTGTCTTAAATTCGAATTTAGATGAAAATTTTGAAAATCTTTGAATAAAATTCAACTTTTCCAACTTTTTCGTGTAACGGAACAAACTATGCAAAATTTATTTACACTAAGCACAAGATTTTCACACAATGTTTGTTTATTCAACTAAAAATGCATCCTCAGTAACTTTGACCTTTTTCCTAAATAAAATAAAATAAAATGAAATAAAATAATATAAAATAAAATAAAGTAAAATAAAATAAAATAAAATACAATAAAATAAAGTAAAATAAAATAAAATAAAATAAAATAAAATTTTGAACAAAATTTAAACTTGAACTAATCTACAATACTTTTAAATTTACATTCTATACTTAACACTAATAGTATATTTTTGGCGAGAATGTCAAAGACAGGTTCAATCAGATAGCGATGTCAAATACGCACTTTCAGTATCTTACTTTCACACTTAGGAATTTTTGATTCCTTTGATTGTTTGTCGTGACATACATTCTTAGACGATTGTTGGTATTATTTTCCATTTAAACATGTTACACTTTGGAATATCCCTTGGCCTTTTTATTTATCAAGAAATCACCTTACGTGACTCATACTTAGACATACTTTTATGATCAAGGCATACACACAATGATTATAACTTTTCGGTATTGCAAATTTTCTTTAAAAGGCAAACGTCGGACACAGTTCTGTATTTACATACAACAGAGTGTCTTAGTTTGTCTTAAAGTTTATTTTAAAGCTAGCAAGACAGTGGTGACAGGTTTGTACCGACGTACAACAAAGCGACTTATCTTGCTAACTCGAGTCAAACCAGAGGCAACAGGTCTGTACTTACGTACAACAGAGTTACTTGTTTTGACTCTCAATTCAGTATCATGATTTTTCTATTCTTTTCTTTTTTTTAAAGATGTATCTGATGTTGCTATACATCCCCCAGAAAAGTTGCATACCTCATTTAGAATCAAAGTCTGTATGTCTCTAACATAAATATTAAGACCATTTGGTCATACATCTAAGTTAGTGACACGTCTGACTTTTTCTTGAATATTTTATTAGCCTTGAGACTCCCTTTGTGTATTATGCCTACCAACATATCAAACTAGATAATGTATAACACTTAGAATTTTAGGTGCATTATGCGTGAAAGCTTAACACTTAGAGATTGTAACGACTGTGCTAATTTTCGTCACTTTGAACCTATGTATCTAAGACTTAACTCATTTTCTAATATTCTCTTTTTTTGAACTTTTTATGGTTTTTCTTTCTTTTTTCTTTTGTTTTTCATAAATAAGAGTAAGGAAATATACTAACCTACTAACTTACTATAAAAAGAAAAAAATTCTACTGCTATAAAAAGAAATAAATTCTACTAAGGTCAATTTACTCAGGATTACGCATTGCGTTTAGTTGAACTAACAACCTAAAACGTGACTTATCAAAAGCTTTTGTGAGACCCAAGATTTCTCAAAGGTCTTAAGTCAAGGCCCAGTAGCAACGCAATATCAATCATGAAACTAAGATAAAATTAACAGTGCGGAATTACAGTTAATTACAAATAGAGACGATTTTAGGTATTAAGGTAAAGACTTCTAAACTATTTCATCAAAACATAAATGTAAACTGGCCCCGAACCCCAAAGCTCAATCATCAATCAAGTACAAAAGTGTTGAAACAGGTTCTAAAGCACTTCAATCTCTTTCAAAGTCCTGACCTATGAACTAGGTCCAGCCAGTCCTTTGCCTTTACCTGAAAAATAATGCAACAACGGGATAAACTTAATTGCTTAGTGAGAATGTAGAATTTCACATTTAACATGCAATTATGAACGCGGAAGCACATGCACTGCACTCGGCTCATGCACGACTCAGCTCTATTGCTTATGCACTGCACTAGGCTCATGCACAGCTCAATCTCGAAGGGACATTAGCTAATTAATGCTCTTTAGATGCGCGACTTTGCTCAGCTCCCAGTTATAAAACTGTTGTTGCTCTTCAGACTTTTAGACAAATTCATAAGGAATGCTCGGATGATGATAACTCCATACACACGCATCATTAGTGGGGATCAGCCACGTACTGGGCTAGCTACCAGTAATTGCTATATGGGTATCATCAGAATGCTCAGCTCTAGCTACCCTCTGTGCTTTCATCACGTAAATCAGCACATCATAAGCTTAACATTAACCCAACACTGAGCAATAGTGATAGAGTTAAGCTTAACAATCAAATGACTCGTCAATGAAAATAGAAGCTTGAAGAATAAATGATCTGCTCAACAATTCATAGTAATCATGGCAATTTATCAATATGCTCAATAAGATCAGAATGCCAATAAATCAGGATAATGCAACAAAAGTCTCAATTCACATAATTTGCAGTTAAAGTAAAATCTACAACTCAAAGTTACTGGTTATTTTGCACTTTCTGGCTCTGGCTCTGTTCCTCACAATCTGACTTAATTCAGATTTTCAGATGCTTGCCATTTTGCTTGTTGCTCAATCTGTTATTCATATCATTTCTGATATTTATTAGACTTTACATCATCTGAATAGTATATTCAGTATTCATTCGTTGTCCTTTAATCTCATAGTCTCAATATAATCAATTCTTTCATTCGGATTCTTGGTTAATTATATTCTCTAAAGATCAATGTATATATATATATATATATATATATATATATATATATAATTAGTAAGTTAATTATTTTGTTATTTTATGTGTTTTCTATGTGTTTTATTCAAGATATTCAATTTAGGGAGTGAGGAATTCGAATTTATATATAATAAATTCGAACATGAGATTAAACTTGAAATCATACATTCCAAATATATATTAAATTCAAACCTTAAATTGGAAATAAGGTTAAAGTCAAAATGAAGGGTTAAATTCGAAGCATGTGCTAGTTTCTAGAACATTAAATTTGAATGAGTACTAAATTCGAATCCATAAGTTAATTTAGAAGCCTCCATTCGATTTTATTGCACAAATTCGAAACTTATTCGAATTTAAATATCAATTTCGAACTAATATTCGAATTTAGCTTAAAAATCGAGTTTGTTCATGCATTTCGAGTTTGTTCTTGGTATCTCGAATTTGTTCATATTTACAGCTATTAATCTTACATTTTCAAGTCTAAAATCATATATATACTAAGTATTTAGCCTAAATTTAATTATATTATACATATCCTAGTTGAATCTCAAGCTAATATAGCTTTAAACTCATGCAAAATGCTAAGTTCGAATATATATCTTTAAAACCAAAAATATAGAAACTTTAAACGTAAATTCTTACCTCAAATTCGTATGTAATCACACGTGAAATAGTAGAGTCTTGTAGCACACTCCGAGATCTTTCCAACGATATATAAAACTTGATAATCGGTCGGTCGGTTTGGAAGATAATTTAGAGAGAAGTAGAGAGAGAGTAGAGAGAAAAAACTAGAGAGAGAAAGCTAGAGAGAGAAAGTAGAGAGAGAGTCAGATCTGAGATTTATGATCTAAATTACGTTTATATACTTCATCTAGTTATATTTGCTACTTAACCCACTATTATCTTTGTATCTTTTATCTCTTTTATTTAATTATCTTAATAATTTATTAAATCATAATTTAAATATTTATATAATTTAATTAAATATTTCAAATCTTAATTAAATTATAATTCAAATAAAATTACATTATGGTTTGACAATCAGATAGTTAAGATTAGCTAAAGACCAGGTTGTTACAGAATGGGCTCCACCACGCACAAACTTCGTCCTCGAAGTTAGATATATTCGAACAGACTTGGATAGATAGCTTTTATGATATCTCTTAATTCCCAAGACTGATGTGAACCTTTATGGTGTTTCCACTGAACGAGCACCATCTGTATTTCATGATTTATGCTTCTTTGAAATTCACAAGTACAAGAAACTCAGATTTCTTCTCGGAGTTCATATTTGATTCAATGTTTCGCTATTATGTAATTGTAGTTAATCATTTTAGGAATTCTGACTTATCATTCATACCCTTAATATGTGAGCTTTATGCTTTATGCCATTATTAATCCAGCTAACAACTCAATACATGAGTTAGCTCATATATCTCTTTCGTTTGATCTTGAGCCAGTTATGGCTTTTTAAATTTCTCATTTGCTAACTTATGCAATTACATAAGAGACTTTTAGGACTTCTGATTATCAGTTTATATATTCACTTTGTGGACTTTTGAGATTTAATTTCAATTCAGCTAGCATCTTTATATATTAGTTAGCTCATATCTCTTTTCATTTGCTCTTGAAATAGATACAGAGCTTTTCAGGAGTCTGATATCTGTACTTTATGTTTCTGTTATTGATGATGTTACAATCATCAATCGCTTAGCCGATTTGTGATTTGTGCTGACTTGCTATGAAGACTTATAATTTTCTTTGCTCTGACAACAAAATGGAATCAATCCTCCGGCGCAATATCCGGAGCCAACTCTTCGTGTAACGACTCCATCTCACCTACCTTGGTCTCCAATTGCGCTGCCATATCCGCCAAATCTTTTACATAAGCAGCCTCTCGAGAAGCAAGACCCTCCAAGATGCTCGAGTGTTTTTAGAAGTCGAGAATGAGAGATTGAGTCAAAAATGTTGAAATGCTGCATTTAAAGCTCGCCGAACAAAACAGGAGTTCAAACAGAGAATCAAAAATTTAGAGTTACAATCGACCACATCTTCTTCGCAACGGTTTCAGCAGTTGTTGGATATTTCAGGCGAGTCAAACATGATCAAGAACTTGAAGAGATCATACGCTTTCAAATCTTCCAGCGAATAAGAATATTAACGACATGGAAAACAAATGCTATACAGAATCGAATTCCAAGGAAACGATTTTGATAGAAATCGGCAATTTATTTAGGCTTTCTCGGTGCGATTCATTAGACATGACAGCAGATTCTGTTATTGAAGTCAGGTCTCGAGTTACCAGGGTTCCAAAACCGTCTCCACGACCATTTACATCATCTTCTACTTCATCGTCATCACCTTCCTCTATTAGTTCACTGTGCAATTCGGTCAAGAGGGCTTTGACAAAGCAATAACCTTTGGTTCTGTTTAATTATATGAATAGACTTATGTTTGACTTTTCATTTTATATGCAGTTAGGTGGAATAGGAATTCCATATTAGATATCTCACTAGTCTCGCGTCAACATAGTGAGAATCCATTCTTACATTTATTTTGGCATATGACAGACTTTTTATTGACCATTCATGACTAGTTGCTTGGCTTAACAAAGTTCTCAATCTATTTATTTATCACTCTCGCTTTGTGCCTCTGACTTCTTTGATTCTTACTCAAGTTGTCATTGGGTGCTTGACAATTTGTTTCAATGATTCACTTTTTTAATAAATTTTATTTAATTAGCAACTTCCACCTCTACCTCCTTAAGAGACACGCTGTAATCATTTAGATTACTAGGATTTACGAAGAGCTTATGTTTATATTTTGATTTCTTAGAGCTTTTGAATCATACATGATTCAGATTACAATACCTATATTGTTTATAGGTATAATTTCTGATTGGAAATGTATTTGTATAGTAACTTCAACTGATACAACCCATATGTCATCCGCATTATTCACTATCGATGACGGGGTTGTACAGTTAACTCAATACTTACTTTGGAATTGAAATTCAGATGGTAACGGAATTAAATCATTTTATCATATAAGAAACTTATTATTAGTTACCATTGAGGTCTTTTGGCATCTCCGGTGTCTCCTCAGCATCCTCAGCAGTTATATGGAAAGCTCGCGCCTTTGCTGTAGGTATCATTGTAGTACTCTGTTGGATTGCTCTGCCAACTGGTTGTTCAGGATTAGTAAGCATGCGTGCATTTGGACAATGTTTGGCATAATGTCTACGCTCACCACAGTTGTAGCATACGTCGTTTCTTTCTGGACATTCATCACTTCCATGTCCAATCTGTTTACAGGTGTAACACGTTACATCTCTAGGGTTGCAGCGTCCGCTATGAAATTTGTTACAGCGTTTACACGGTCGTGCTCCTGACTGTATGGAATAGACTCTAGTCTTCTGAGGTGTAGAGGATGCTTGTGACTGCTGCTGACTGGACTTCGATGAACCGAAGAATCTACTGGATTTCTGTTTCTTAGGTGGAGATGGACATGTAGGACTTATAGCCATCATAACGGGTTCACAACTAGAATCTGTGAATTCCCGCTCCACCATTCTTGCTGCTTCCACAATACTGAGATACGTTTTGAATTTTATGCTACTCATTTGTCTTCTATATGTTGGATTCAGACCCAGTCTGAATCGGTTTATCTTACGCTCTTCTGTTGCTACTTGATATGACGAGTAGCCGCAAAGTCTTGAGAACTCATGCTCATATTCATCAACAGTCTTAGTTCCTTGTTTCAATTGCATCAACTGCATCTCGAGTTCTTCATGTTTGTCTGTTGGACAGTATTTGGCGTTGAACATCTCCAAGAACTGCTCCCAGTCCAATGTCATAATTGCTTCCTCACCATAGATGCTCCTTTGTGTTTTCCACCAGGCTCTAGCAGCTCCAACGAACAGTGATGTAGCAAACTTAACTCTATTGCAGTCCAGACATTCTGAGATACTGAAGATCTCTTCAGTATGACTTACCCGATCTAACGCTTGTATTGGATTCACTGTGCCTTCAAACGTTATGGCACCACTCGCTTTAAAGTCTTTGAATCTACAGCCTTTTGGCTGCACAACTCGTTGATTGACATGCTCATTATCGGATTCGGATTCGCTTGACTGTTCAGTTTGCTTCTTTTTATGTTTATTTCTCTTTTCAGTTTTTTTTTTAATGATTCAATTTGCTCTAGCATAAACTTGTTTTGTTGCTTATTATTCTGGGTTGTTAGTTGTTGCATCATTTCCAGGACTTGCTCTGGGGTCATGCCACCTGATGGTCCACCTTCTCCAGACATAGCTCTGAAATTCAAATCACTAAATATTTAGATCATTAGTCTAACACATCGTACCCTTTCATGCCCCGTCCTACTAGTCTCTGAAACCTATTTTAGTTCAAGCCATCCTGTCATGATTGATACTATAGCATTGCACAAGCTTGAGATCATGTATTACACGTAATACAATGATTCACTCAAACTATTTCTCTGATACCATCCTGTGAGACCCAAGATTTCTCAAAGGTCTTAAGTCAAGGCCCAGTAGCAACGCAATATCAATCATGAAACTAAGATAAAATTAACAGTGCGGAATTACAGTTAATTACAAATAGAGACGTTTTTAGGTATTAAGGTAAAGACTTCTAAACTATTTCATCAAAACATAAATGTAAACTGGCCCCGAACCCCAAAGCTCAATCATCAATCAAGTACCAAAGTGTTGAAACAGGTTCTAAAGCACTTCAATCTCTTTCAAAGTCCTGACCTATGAACTAGGTCCAGCCAGTCCTTTGCCTTTACCTGAAAAATAATGCAACAACGGGATAAGCTTAATTGCTTAGTGAGAATGTAGAATTTCACATTTAACATGCAATTATAAACGCGAAAGCACATGCACTGCACTCGGCTCATGCACGGCTCAGCTCTATTGCTTATGCACTGCACTAGGCTCATGCACAGCTCAATCTCGAAGGGACATTGGCTAATTAATGCTCTTTAGATGCGCGACTTTGCTCAGCTCCCAGTTATAAAGCTGTTGTTGCTCTTCAGACTTTTAGACAAATTCATAAGGAATGCTCGGATGATGATAACTCCATACACACGCATCATTAGTGGGGATCAGCCACGTACTGGGCTAGCTACCAGTAATTGCTATATGGGTATCATCAGAATGCTCAGCTCTAGCTACCCTCTGTGCTTTCATCACGTAAATCAGCACATCATAAGCTTAACATTAACCCAACACTGAGCAATAGTTATAGAGTTAAGCTTAACAATCAAATGACTCGTCAATGAAAATAGAAGCTTGAAGAATAAATGATCTGCTCAACAATTCATAGTAATCATGGCAATTTATCAATATGCTCAATAAGATCAGAATGCCAATAAATCAGGATAATCCAACAAAAGTCTCAATTCACATAATTTGCAGTTAAAGTAAAATCTACAACTCAAAGTTACTGGTTATTTTGTACTTTCTGGCTCTGGCTCTGTTCCTCACAATCTGACTTAATTCAGATTTTCAGATGCTTGCCATTTTGCTTGTTGCTCAATCTGTTATTCATATCATTTCTGATATTTATTAGACTTTACATCATCTGAATAGTATATTCAGTATTCATTCGTTGTCCTTTAATCTCATAGTCTCAATATAATCAATTCTTTCATTCGGATTCTTGGTTAATTATATTCTCTAAAGATCAATGTATATATATATATATATATATATATATATATATATATAATTAGTAAGTTAATTATTTTGTTATTTTATGTGTTTTCTATGTGTTTTATTCAAGATATTCAATTTAGGGAGTGAGGAATTCGAATTTATATATAATAAATTCGAACATGAGATTAAACTTGAAATCATACATTCCAAATATATATTAAATTCAAACCTTAAATTGGAAATAAGGTTAAAGTCAAAATGAAGGGTTAAATTCGAAGCATGTGCTAGTTTCTAGAACATTAAATTTGAATGAGTACTAAATTCGAATCCATAAGTTAATTTCGAAGCCTCCATTCGATTTTATTGCACAAATTCGAAACTTATTCGAATTTAAATATCAATTTCGAACTAATATTCGAATTTAGCTTAAAAATCGAGTTTGTTCATGCATTTCGAGTTTGTTCTTGGTATCTCGAATTTGTTCATATTTACAGCTATTAATCTTACATTTTCAAGTCTAAAATCATATATATACTAAGTATTTAGCCTAAATTCAATTATATTATACATATCCTAGTTAAATCTCAAGCTAATATAGCTTTAAACTCATGCAAAATGCTAAGTTCGAATATATATCTTTAAAACCAAAAATATAGAAACTTTAAACGTAAATTCTTACCTGAAATTCGTATGTAATCACACATGAAATAGTAGAGTCTTGTAGCACACTCCGAGATCTTTCCAACGATATATAAAACTTGATAATCGGTCGGTCGGTTTGGAAGATAATTTAGAGAGAAGTAGAGAGAGAGAGTAGAGAGAAAAAACTAGAGAGAGAAAGCTAGAGAGAGAAAGTAGAGAGAGAGTGAGATCTGAGATTTATGATCTAAATTACGTTTATATACTTCATCTAGTTATATTTGCTACTTAACCCACTATTATCTTTGTATCTTATATTTCTTTTATTTAATTATCTTAATAATTTATTAAATCATAATTTAAATATTTATATAATTTAATTAAATATTTCAAATCTTAATTAAATTATAATTCAAATAAAATTACATTATGGTTCGATAATCAGATAGTTAAGATTAGCTAAAGACCAGGTTGTTACAGCTTTGGTAAATAAATCAGCATCATTATCTTCCGTTGCCACTTTTACCAGCTTAATTAAATTCTTTTCAGCACAATCACGTATAAAGTGGTGTCTTATGTCTATTTGCTTGGTTTTACTGTGTTTAACTGGATTATTGGTTATTGCAATAGTTGACTGGTTATCTATCCTAATAGGAGTATGAGTATAAGTCAAACCGTAATCCCGCAATTGTTGTTGTATCCACAAAACCTGTGAACAGCAACTACCCGCAGCAACATATTCGGCCTCGCACGTTGACACGGCTACCGAAGTCTGTTTCGTGCATTGCCAGGAAACGAGCCTTCCTCCAAGGAACTGACAACCTCCAGTTGTTGACTTACGATTCAAGCTGAGTGATCCAATCATGGCCCGATATAATGTCGGATCCACATCGGTATCACTTTCTGTACCCGGTCCGAGATTATGATTCACTTGAATCGGCGTGCTGAAGTGAGCTGTCAGCTTGGTTCCTTCCATCCCGAATACTTCGTCTGATAAATAAACATGCCCTCCTTCCTCTGTTCGACTTGCAAACCCAGAAAGAAGTTTAACTCACCCATCGCACTCATCTCAAACTTAGTCTTCATCACCTTTTCAAAGTCTGTGCACATCTGTTCGTCTGATGACCTGAAAATGATATCATCGACGTACACTTGTACCAAGATGAAATGTTCACCTTTTCTTTTCACAAACAGAGTACTATCTATTCTCCCTCTTTCAAACCCGTAGTCTAAAAGATGATTAGATAGAGTCTCGTACCACGCCTTGGGTGCTTGATGTAGTCCATACAAAGCCTTATCTAACCGATACACTCTGTCTGGATACTTCGGATCTGTAAACCCAGGCGGCTGTTCCACATACACCAGTTGCTTCACCTTCCCATAAAGAAACGCACTCTTTACGTCAAATTGAAAAACCTTAAAACCTTTGAAGGAAGCAAAAGCTAGAAACAAACGAACTGCTTCAAGCCTTGCCACTGACGCGAACACTTAATTGTAATCGATTCCTTCCTCTTGGTTGAAACCCTTTACCACAAGCCTTGCTTTGTTGCGAGTGACTATACCCCGATTATCTCTCTTGCACTTGAAAACCCACTTGGTTCCTATTGCAACTTCTCCTCGAGGTAACGGAAATAACTCCCACACTTCAAGTTTCCTAAACTGTGACAGTTCTTCCTGCATCGGTTCAACCCAAGAGTTGTCTTTTAGTGCCATTTGCACATTCTTCGGCTCTACTTGCGAAATGAAACATGAGTAGAGGCAAGTATGAAAGGCCTTGGAGTCATTGATCATTGACAACAACACTGTGTTGTTATTCAAACTACTCCTAGTCCTTACACCAGCATTAGGATTTCCTATGATACTCTCAACCAGATGATCCTTGTTAATCCTCGATGTTTCTATCTCGTCAACTCTAAGATTATCTCCAAAATTTGATCATATCTCTCTTAACGGGGGAACGACTTCAGACGCTACATTGTCCTCCTCATGGACACTGTCTTCAGAGTTAGAACTTGTTGTCTGATTTTCGTTTGTAGGCATTTCAGAATCATTTTCTGCTAGAGATCTATCTTCAGTTGTTGTAGGATCGGATGTTGATGGAAAGGTCGTCCTCGGAAAACTTTGACCCTCGTCATTCAGATTTAATGACGACAAGTCCTGTTCGATTGTACCTGCATTTCCATCCAAAGGAATGTTAAATGATTCAAACAATTTGTCATAATCAAAAATCCATTCCGGACCAATTTGGGGTTCATGTGTATAACTTGTGACATCAATGTTATACACAATCTCTACTGTACCATTTGATTTGTTAAAAACCCGTTTGTTTGGTGAGTTCGGCACATAACCTAGGAAATATCCTTCGTCAGTCTTTTCACCAAACTTAGGTTGATGTTTTGTTTTCATTAACGTACATGGTATCCCAAATGGTTCGAAGCCAGTTAAATTTGGTGGCCTTTTATTCAAAACTTCATAACAGGTTTTGTTCAATGATTTGACAGTAAGGACCCGGTTTAAAACATGGCACGCGGTATTCACTGCCTCCCCCCAAAACATGGTAGGAAGCTTTGAATCTGAAAGCATGCATGGTCCTTGCTGCCTCAATCAAAGTCCTGTTTTTCCGTTCTGCCACCCCATTTTGTTGTGGCTCATACGGTGCACTAAAATGATGCACTATGCCCTTTGATAGGCAATATACACCAATAACCGTGTTTTTAAATTCTGTTCCGTTATCACTTCTGATACGCTTAACCCTCGTTCCGTAAGAGTTTTCCACATGGTCTAAGAACCCAATGAGCTTGGCAGCCGTCTCGTCCTTTGTACCTAAAAAGAAAACCCAAGAAAAACGTGAGTAATCATCAGTAATAACCAAACAATACCAACTACCACCTATGCTCCTTTTGTTGATTGGTCCGAACATGTCCATATGCAACAAATCGAACCTGGCAGCTATTGAGTTCTGAGTCTTGGACTTGTGTGCCTTCTTGTGTTGTTTTCCTTTCTTGCACGGCAGACACTTGTCTTCAAACTGAAAACTCTTCATTGGAACACCTTGCACCAATCCATTTTTAGTAATGTAATTCATCTTTCTCAGGTGCAAGTGTGCCATGCGTCTGTGCCATAAAACTGATTCAGTCTCTGAAGCTTGTGATAGTAAACAAAATGGTCCCATCGAAGATTCCGGCTTGTTCATGTCGAGCATGTACATGTCATTCTTCCTTGGAGCCCTCATCAATATCCATTCTTCAGGTACTTTGAACCCCGGTTTCAGCACTAACGCCTCAATATTAGTGAAAAGTACTGAGTTCTTCTTATCACAGATTTGAGATACACTAATGAGATTGTGAACCCGTTTATCAACGTGATAAACTTGATCCAGTTTGATAGTCCCATTAGTAACCACTCCAGTACCGGTGATATTCCCTCCCTTATTTCCAGCGAACGATACAAGTCCCCTATTCCCTTCCTTGAAGTCTGCGAGTAGACTTCTTTCCCCTGTCATGTGCCTGGAGCAACCACTGTCAACGAACCACTTGTTGTTTGGACCTGTAGTTATCTCCTGCACATGAAAGAAAAGAGGTTAGATATCACGGGGAACCCAAGCCATAACTAACTTGGTAATACCATTCTCGTCCACATACTTGAACTCTTTCAAATACCCATCTCTCCTTTCAGGTGACTTGGGTTGTTGATTTAGAGCCTGTTGTGGTGCAGAGTGATTTAAGCTCACTCTCGGCCTTTGTGTAGGCATTTGCTGTGAAGCTCT
This sequence comes from Centrapalus pauciflorus, assembly GCA_020465985.1. Lineage (NCBI taxonomy): Eukaryota > Viridiplantae > Streptophyta > Magnoliopsida > Asterales > Asteraceae > Centrapalus > Centrapalus pauciflorus. Next base: position 29,959 of record JAANYP010000785.1, read on the forward strand.
TGAATAATTTCGATTATAAGGCATTTCCGATTGATATCCCTGAGCGCTACCTGGTGTTTGATGTCTTATAGGAGTGTGTGACCTAACCGGAGTGTAAGCTCTGCTAGGTGTAGTACTCCTATAATTCTGTTGCGGTCCTGACCTAGATTGATTAGTGACTCTATTTGGTGAATTAGTTCTAATCACTTCTTTGGTTCGACCTGACACAGGTGTTTGTTTCACAGCAGATTTTGGTGCGGCTTGCACAGTTTTCTCGGTATTATGAGAACTACTTGTGCTTGCAACACTTGTAGAAGGCTTATGTTGTTCCGGCTTTCCAGTTTTAGGTGTAGAGTCTACTTTCCTATGTGGACAACTAGAAGAAACATGTCCCCTTTCATGACATCTAAAGCAAGACATTTTGTCAATCGACCTTTTATGTGTGCCCTTTGACTTAGGTGTCTCACTAGTGTCTGGTTCTTTCGTCTCAACTATAGTGACTGGTTCCTCCTCTTGATCATTAAAGTCAATTTTGGCTTGTCCTACAGGCTTATCACTAGAGGATGGCACAAATTTGACCTTCTTAATCTTGACATTATTACTAGTCACCTTAGTTTCTTGTTCCTTAACTGGTTCAGACATAGGTTCAGGTTCTACCTCTGAGTCAACTGGTTTTTCAGTTTTCTCCTGAGGCTGGGGTACATAGTTATCATTGAAAGGTGGAGGACTCTCATGATACCCTAGACCTACAGGCTTCTTAGACTGACGCTGTGCATCTAAGATCTTTCCTAGGTTGAGTGATGAGTTCCTAAACTTTTCCAGTTTACTGTTTACCTCGGCTACCTTTAACTTAGATTCAGCTAGCTCTACTTCTTTGATTTTAAGCTCTTTGGTCGATGCCTCAACATGCTCATACATCAGTTCTAATATAACACACTGTTCGCTCAGCTTGTCTTTTAGAACTATGACATCTTGTGCATCTGCCTTAAGCTTATTTCTAAGGTCTTCCTTGATATCTAATAGACTAGCATTGTCTGATTTTAATCATTCTGAGCAGTTATAGTTTGATGTGATTCTAGTACTAAGTTTAATCTATCGTTAGACGTAGCACACAAAACACATAAATCATGGAAAATAGAGAAATTCAGAATTACCTTTGCGTGATCAGATTCCACATTGGCCATCTGTGCGCCGAACACCAGAATTGTCCGATCTTCTGACTTTTCTACCAACATAGGACTGATATCATGCTGATTGCTGTACCCTGTCTTTTCCTCTGCTCCGTCACTTCCAGTCTCGGTTACTTCAGCCATAAAGGCTCTAGGATTCGACTCTGGATGTGTACTCCAGTCATATGTTCCATCAAGCTGTCTGTCAGATGTGACATTGGATAACAGACCAGCTATATTCGCCTGACTGGTTGAACTACCTGGCAGATATCTCCCTTGAGATTGATTCTGGTACTGGTTCTGGTAGTTTTCTACTTTCAGTCTTTGACACTCTCTAGCGAAGTGTCCTAACCCTTGGCAGTTGTAACACTTAACTTTGGATTTATCAAACCCAATCTTATTGTTACCGACGTTGAGGTTTCTGCCCATTCTCTTGATGAACCTCTTGACTCGCTGAGTCACCATGGCCAGTTGCCATTGCAGATCCATCTCCTCTAGATCATCGGGATCTACCTGATCATAATCCTCATCCCAAAGTGCAGGTTCGTTGATTTTCCCTTGAACGCAATTGCCATAGGCGGCCACAAATGAAGCCAACAGATTCAGATGGTCTTCAGCTGATTTTGCGCTCATCGGCATCTTTGAATACGCTTGAGATGTAGATGTAGGCTGAGTTTGCTTTTTCTTCTGGTCTAGAAAACCCTAAGAAAGCCCGATTCACTGAGTCTTCTGATTCAACCGGAGTCGATGTTTCTCCTGTAAAGAATGCTGTAGCCGTTTTCACGTCAGTTGCCCCTGAAGATTTGGACTTCCCAAAGTACATATCCGGATCCTGTACTTGTTCATAATCCCTTTCCTTCTTCAGCAATTCAAAGTTATAGGCCCTCAGCCTTCCTATGACAGTCTCTAGAGTTAGAGTATAGAACTTGTCTTCATCATGTTTTATCAGCGCCACATACATTTCCCATTTGGCTGGTAAAGCATCTAGAAGTTTGACAATCTTCTCTGACTCACTGTATTCCACTTCGTGGTTGTCTAACTCAGTTACAAATGATAGAATCTGGTAATTGTCTCATCCAGCTTTTCGTTCTTCAAGGCTTTGAAGATCGCGAACTGCTGCTTGAGCATTTCCATTCTATTTTTGCTGACCCTCGGATTACCTTCACACCTTTTCTCCAAAGAATCCCACTGCTCTTTTGCTGCTTTTTGATTACGGAAAGTGTGCAAGATCTATTAAGGTAAAGCCATTCTAATGATAGCGAATGCCCGGTTCTCGGCCTCATAAAGCTTCTTATCATCGTCCTTCATCTTTGAATATGACAAGACTCTTTGTCGTCCTTCAACCTCTGCCGTAGGTGGAATGTATCCCTCGTCTATACAAATCCACATCCGCATATCATTAAATCTAGCGAAGTCGGCGAACCTATCCTTCCACCAATAATAATACTCCAATTTCATCAACTTTGGTGGAGAATTTGCTTTTCCGACCTCGTGATCCATCTCAATAAACCTTTGTAGACTTGTCATTGTTTCAAAAATTTTTAAGTTCAAACTTAATTAATTGAATTCGAAATTAATTTAAATTACCACTATCGAACCTGAGTAAGTTCGAATATAATTAATTTTAAATCTGTTTGGAATTAAATTCGAAGACAAGTTTGAAGTCCAACTAAGTTCGAAATTATTGACAAACTCAAAGGCTTTACTAAATTCGAAAATCCTAAATTCGAATTTATAGTAAATTCAAAATCTGAGCAGATTCGAAATGGCCAAACTCGAATCAAACCCTAAGGAACTTCGAAAGGAGCGTATTTTCTGACAAACTCGAAAGCTGAGTAAACCCTAATACCCCCTTGATAAACTCGAGCGCCGCAAGTTCGAAAAACGACTAATACTTCGAGTTTTCCAAGTTTTCAGATTAAACCAATCTTTTTACGAGTAAAAATATTGATTTCGATAAAAAACTTGAACTAATGCAAAGTATTTTTCGATATCTGACTTGATAAACTCGAAAATCCTCCTAAAAATGTGATTTTAACCGTCCTAGACGTCAAGAAACCACAGATGTTTCTTAGTGAACACGAAGAACACCAACGAACACCCAATGGCTCTGATACCACTTGTAAGGTCTGCACACTATGGATCTATCTTGACGCGACACCTTCCAACGAGTGCGGAATCCTCGTTAGCGGCTTGACGGATATATCAAGCACACCGAAACACGGAGACTACCACGGTGATAGACGAACAACATAGAACGCCTCGACACGATGATTCTCTCCTCACGAAACTCTCTGATTGCAATCAAGTTCGAGATCGCCTTCTGCTAATCGTCTGACCAATTCTGCAAAAGTCTGGTAATTAATCGAATTAACCCTTAATTATACTGACAGATTCGAGTTTGTCTAGGACAAATTCGAATCTGGCCCAAGGCCTATTCGAATTTGTCCTCCTAGACAAATTCGAATCTAGCCTAAATTCGAACCTCACAATTCAAACTTATGTTTAAACTTATATTTTATCTTATATTTGAATTCATCTTTGAACTTCTTGTAATACATTACACCAAGTTCAAACATACAAACAATCAATACTAAACACACATAATCAAACATATATCAAACACTTGCTAATATATAATATCAAGTAAGTTGACTTACACAAAATGCTATCTAAACTTAGACTGCTATCGTCACACAGGATGTACTAACAACCGCCCTCACCCCAACGGGCCACTGATGAAGTTTGCGGCCCATAAACGGGTATTTATGCCGAGACGGGAGACTATCCCGGTACCGGCACCACAGCCAAACCCGCCGCAACAGCGACGGGCGGATGCACGACGTTGGGGCTGGATGCCCGAGACCCTCCAAGAATGGAGGCGGGAGGAGGGAATCCCCTCCCACTTTGAGATCGGAGGACCATTCTCCGCACCTACCCCATCACTTACCCATGAACCCGCCGAACAGACCATACCACTCTTGGTAGCACGGTCTTCAAGACACGATCTCCAACTTCGGTTACTTAACCAAGATATCGGAGAAATGACCTCTCGTTTAGAGCGGGAGGAGTTACAGAACTCCAACTTGTACTGGGCCAACCAGCACGCCTTCGCCATCCAGCAGGACGACCTAGATGAGCTTCGGCAACGATTCGCCGAGAGCGAGGCTCGTAATGAGGAGCTAACTCAGCGCCTCAATGCTTTGGAAAAGGGAGAGACCCCCGATCACTCCTTCACCTAGTACCTCTTCTCTATCTTTGTAATGTTAGGAAATTATTACGTAATGGTGTAGGACAAAAAAAAATTTCGGGTAATAACCCGCCCCAATGTAAGAAAGTTATGAATGATTAATGAAAATTGCAAGTTGTTTATGAATCTGTGTTTGATGATTATAGCACTGTGCCTTAAGAAAAATTTAAATCTTTAAGACTCAACTTCTTACACTATGCCCTTTTCTTTAAACTTTAAGATAATGCCGCCAAGGAAAGCTATGAACACCGCTGATATCGAACAACTGGTCGCACAACGAGTGGCAGCAGCTATAGCCACCTATGAAACCAACAGAAACAGCACCGCAAACGGCGACGGAGGTGCTAGTCGCACCACGGGAGGATCTGATTCAACCCAGAAAGGGTGTGGAATCAAAGGATTCTTGAGTTGCAAGCCCCGATACTTTAACGGGACTGAAGGAGCCGTCGGATTGGTATGATGGTTTGAGAAATTGGAGTCTGTTTTCCGTGTTAGCGGATGTATTGAAGGAGACAAGGTGAAGTTCGCCACCCACACTCTACAGGATAGCGCACTAACATGGTGGAATTCCTACGTCCAGTCTGTAAGAATCGATGAAGCCTATCAACTCGCCTGGTCCGTGTTGAAGCAAATGATGACGGACGAGTACTGTCCGAGAAACGAACTTCAGAAAATGGAATCAGAGTTCTAGAATCTAGCAATGAAGGGGACTGACATTACATGGTATACTAACCGATTCCACGAGCTGAGCATCCTGTGCCCACAGATGGTGACCCCTGAGTATAAGAAGATTGAGCGCTACATCTGGGGACTCGTCCCTCAAATCCAAGGCAATGTCACTGCCTCCAACCCGACCACCATTCACGACGCCATCAGAATGGCCAACAACCTTATGGACCAAGTGTCTCGAGAAATGAGGCCAAAGCAGGGGAGAAGAGAAAATGGGAGGACAAGTCTGGGAAGAATTCGGGCCCACAATCCAAGAAGCCCGAAACCATCAAGGCTTACGTAGCTGGAGTCGAGACAAGGAAAGGCTACACAGGTACAAAGCCTTTCTGCACCCAATGCACCTACCATCACAACAAACGTCCCTGCCCAACCCCTTGTGGAAAGTGCAAGCGTCTTGGTCATTTGACCAAAGACTGTAGATTTGGTACCCTGGGTAACAACGGCGGCAACCAGAGGAGCTGCTATGAGTGTGGAGCTGCCGGGAACTTCAAAAGCGAGTGCCCAAGGTTGGAAAATGGCGGAGGAGCTCCGGGGAGAGCTTTTGTATTGGGAGCAGGTGACGCTCGTCAGGATCCCCATGTGGTATCAGGTACGTTTCTTTTAAATAACATTTACGCTTACGTACTCTTTGATACTGGGGCTGATAGGAGCTTTATATCTGCTAAGTTTAGTAAGCAATTGAGTGCCACTCCTTTTCCCTTAGACAACTCTTATACTATAGAGCTAGCCGACGGCAAAATAATAAAGGCAAATAATATTATTAAGGAATGCACACTGAAGCTGGTAGATCATCCCTTTAAGATAGACTTGATGCCTATAGAACTCGGAAGCTTTGATGTGGTAGTTGGTATGGATTGGTTGTCACACAATCATGCCGAGATTTTGTGCGGTAAGAAAGTGGTACGGATACCACTCCACAAGAAGAAGGTCCTAACAGTCCAAGGGGAAAGAAAGAACCGTCAGCTGAATGTCATATCCGGCCTAAGGACATTAAAGTGCCTTAAAAAAAGGTTGCCATGCAGTATTAGTCCAGATTGCAGAATAAGAGTCGAAGGAGAAAGGACTCGAGGATATTCTAGTGCTTTGTAACTATCCGAAGGTCTTTCCGGAAGATTTGCCTGGGCTTCCGCCAACTAGGCAAGTGGAGTTCCAAATCGACTTGGTGCCGGGAGCTGTACCGGTCGCAAGAGCCCCATACAGACTCGCTCCTTTTGAAATGCAAGAGCTATCCAATCAACTACAAGAGTTGATGGATAAGGGATTCATTCGACCAAGTTTCTCACCTTGGGGAGCTCCGGTCTTATTCGTGAAAAAGAAACACGGATCCTTCAGAATGTGCATCGACTACCGAGAGCTAAATAAATTAACGGTAAAGAACCGCTACCCCCTTCCCAGAATTGACGACCTATTTGACCAACTGTAGGGATCTAGCTTTTACTCTAAGAGTGACCTGCGCTCTGGGTATCATCAAGTCAAGGTTCGGGAGGAAGATACTCCAAAGACGCCCTTCAGAACGCGTTATGGACATTACGAATTTCAAGTGATGCCATTTGGGTTAACCAACGCACCAGCTGTATTCTTGGATCTTATGAATCGTGTGTGTAAACCATATCTGGACAAATTCGTGATAGTGTTCATAGACGACATTCTCATCTACTCCCGAAGCCAAGAAGAACACAAACAACATCTCAAGCTGATCTTGGAATTGTTAGAGAAGGAACAGTTATACGCCAAATTTTCAAAGTGTGAATTTTGGTTGCGAGAAGTCAAATTCCTTGGGCATGTGATCAAAAGCCAGGGAATCCAAGTTGACCCATCAAAAATCGAGGCCATAAAGAACTGGGCAACTCCTAGAACTCCCACAGAAATCCGCCAATTTCTAGGACTTGCCGGTTATTACAGGCGATTTATTGAAAACTTCTCAAAGATAGCGGGTTCCCTAACAGAGCTGACTCGGAAAGATGTGAAGTATAGCTGTGGTGAAGAGCAGGAAAAGGCGTTTCAACAGTTAAAGCAACGATTCTGTAGTGCACCAATTCTGTCCTTACCTGAAGGGACAGAAAATTTTGTGGTCTACTGTGATGCCTCACACAATGGATTAGGTTGTGTGCTCATGCAAAAGGATAAAGTCATTGCTTACGCATCACGACAACTCAAAATCCACGAGGTGAACTATACGACTCATGACTTGGAGCTCGGAGCAGTGGTGTTTGTTCTTAAAATATGGAGGCACTACCTTTACGGTACGAAGTGCACAGTGTTTACGGATCACAAGAGCCTTCAGCATATTCTGAACCAGAAAGAGTTAAACATGAAGCAATGTCGCTGGGTTCAGCTGCTCAGCGATTACGACTGCGAGATTTGATACCATCTAGGTAAGGCGAATGTTGTAGCTGATGCCTTAAGCTGGAAGGAACGAGTTAAACCTTTAAGGGTACGAGCTTTGGTCATGACTATACAGTCAAACCTAAACTCTCAAGTCCGCAAGGCACAAGAGGAAGCAGTCAAGGAGGGAAATGTGCTGGATGAGGCCTTGAGAGGAATGGATAATCAGTTTGAAATCAAGTCAGATGGATGTCGGTACTTCATGGGTAGAATTTGGCTACCAAAATTCGGAGGATTGAGGAAGCTGGTCATGGATGAAGGGCATAAAACAAGATTGCTATTCACCCAGGGTCAGATAAGTTGTATCACGACTTGAAGGGAATATACTGGTGGCCAGACATGAAGGCTGACATTGAAAGTTAAGGCTGAGCACCAGAAACCATCAGGATTGTTAGTTCAACCAGAAATACCCCAGTGGAAGTGGGAGAATATCACCATGGACTTCATCACCAAGTTGCCAAAGACTTCTGGAGGTTATGACACCATTTGGGTGATTGTGGATCGACTTACAAATACCGCACATTTCTTGCCAATCAAGGAGACTGATAAAATGGATAAGTTAACACGAATCTATCTTAAAGAAGTCGTCTCAAGACATGGAGTACATGTATCAATCATATCAGATAGGGACAGCCGGTTCACATCAAGATTTTGGCAATCATTGCAAGAGGCATTAGGTACACGCCTAGACATGAGCACAACCTATCACCCACAGATGGATGGTCAGAGTGAAAGGACGATTTAGACCTTGGAAGACATGCTAAGGGCATGTGTTATCGACTTTGGCAAAAGTTGGGACAGGCACCTGCCATTAGTAGAGTTTTCCTATAACAATAGCTATCACTCGAGTATTAAGACCGCTCCATTCGAGGCACTCTATGGGAGAAAGTGTCGATCAGCACTTTGTTGGGCTGAGGTAGGAGATAGCCAGATTACTGGACCCGAGATCATCCAGGAGACTACAGAAAAGATAGCCCAGATTCGGAACCGATTAAAGATCGCACGGGATCGACAGAAAAGCTATGCAAATGTTCGACGGAAGGATTTGGAATTTCAAGAGGGAGATCAAGTAACGTTGAAAGTCTCACCTTGGAAAGGCGTAATCCGTTTTGGGAAACGAGGAAAACTCAATCCTCGTTATATCGGACCATTCAAGATCACCAAAAGAATTGACCCGGTAGCCTACCGACTCGATCTGCCCCCAGAGCTTAGTAATGTTCATAATACCTTCCACGTATCCAACCTTAAGAAGTGCCTGGCTGATGAAGCACTCGTTATACCCATGGACGAGCTGGAGCTAGATGATAAGTTGAACTTCATTGAACAACCCGTGGAAATAATGGACCGAGAAGTCGAGAAACTAAAGCACAGTCGGATCCCGATAATAAAAGTCAGATGGAACTCTAAGCGAGGTCCTGAGTTTACATGGGAATACGAAGATCAGTTCCGGGAAAAATACCCTCATATGTTCTCAAATACTCAAGCAGTGGAGAACATGAGCTAATTTCGGGACGAAATTCCCTTTACAGGGGGAGACTGTAACATCCGGCATTAAACAAGGTTAGCAACTACGATCTAATCAGTATTTAATAGCCAATTGTAACCTAATCAGTGGTCATTAGAAATTAATCAAAGTGATTAACAAGGTTCATGAAGAAATTCAACTCAATTAGAATCAAATTCATCGGTGCGATAAATCGGGAAATCAATTAATCCGATCGATTTACGATATGATTGATTAATTCAACTAAGTACGTAATTAAATTATGATTAGTGACACTAATCATACACTAATACAATTACTTAACATTAATTATGCAAGACTAAAACAATTCATTAAAACAATGCATCCAAAAGTATTTATGAATTTACATAAAAAGGAAAATACAAGAATACATTCTAAATACATTATACAAAAAAAAGTAAAGTACATAGAAATACCATGTATATGGCCGGCCCCTAGGTTGTACAACTTAGGGGTTGACTTCAAATATTTTATTTCAAAAACCATTCTACTTTAAACACCATCATTTTGTTTAAAAGTGCACACAACCTTTATCTCCCATGCTTTTCATAATTGCAAGACCTTTTCATCCTCTATAAATAGAGAGTTATTTTCATTCATTTGATTCACACCAAAACCTCCTCCTTTCTCTGTTCATATCCGGCCACACACACCCACACATACTACACACAATTTTCTTTCAAGTGTTCTTCATTTGTGCAAGGGTTCTTGGTGAAATCCTTCAAGATCCAACCTTCTTCACACTTGTATTCTTATATTTCATCAAAATAAGTAAATACTAACTTATTGCATCTTATATTTATGTTTATATAAGTCTTGCATAATATATATAATCACCAACAACAAGTTTCATAAAAACTCAAGTTTATAAATCACTTGTTTTGTTTTTAAGTTGTTTTCTTCAAATGTGTTTATAAATATATAAACACATCATATAAGTGTAAATATTATGAAAACAAGTGATATATATGTGTTTTATAACTTTTATACAAGTAGCCTTTGAATAAACAACAAGAATCACTAGTTATTTCAAGTTTATAAACTACGAATTTTCGGCATAAAATTTACATCGACTTTGAAAAATCATAACTAATTCATAACTTAACGAAATGAGTTGATTCTTGTCTCAAAAGTTAGATCTATGTCTTAGCTAAAAATCTGGAGGTTTTCATAATTTATTTTGGAGTTTAAGACCTCCAGAAATTATATGGGAAACCGAAAGTTTGACAGCTCAAAAATGGCCAACATAGGGTTTTTAACGAGCTTTTTCCCCAACCTAAACACCTCGAAAAATTGCCGTTCTTGACTTTAAAAATTCTTTGTATATAGTAGTTTAATACCCAAGAAAACCAAAGCCTAAATCGTTTTGGAGCTTGGTCAAAAACAACCTCAAAGTAGGCCGGAAAACCTTCGAAAAGCTGGAAAATTATACATGTATAAACTTGACGTTTTAAGTGGGTTTTATTTATAAACTTGTAATGTTGGGTGATTTAAGACATAAAAATCTATAAATACACATATTATCATATATTAGAGATATTAAGTCCCTATGATCATTTAGGACTCGATTAAACACATCCGACTTCATCACCCATCAAACAACGCAAATTTGCATTTTTACGCTCGTATTTGCCATCGCACTCACGGTGAGTCCTCATAGCCCCTATTTTCACACTGTTATGTTTTGGGGTTGAAATACATGCTACGTTTTCATATGGATACGGAAACAACTACATTTCTATTATGTATTACACATGTGGTTCCATAAGCCCTCAGATCATGAACCGTTAATTGCATTTATTTGTAAGCGCTAATATATTGTGGATAGATCTATTGGGAGTCATGTCCCCCATTTGGGTTAGTTCAGCTCGGCTAACAGCGGGTGCATATATATTCAACACACGAAAATACATATGGGAATACTACACAAGGCAAACTCATTTAATTAAGCTTCGGTTGCATGATGGTTTATATGTAATACATAACATGAAATTTATGATTTTATAAATTCAAACTCAACTGTTGTTGTCCATACAAGTCAGATTTATGTGTAAACCTATGAGCTCACCAACAATTTTGTTGACGTATTTTAGCGTGTATTTTCAGGAAATTAAGGCAAGTTCATTGCATCGAAAGTATTTTACAAGCTTCCGCACTTAAGGAGTCGCATGCATTTTCAAAACCACCGGAGACTTAGTTGCATTAATTTGACTACTTTAATTATGTATTTAAATCTCTATACCGTCCGAACTACTTTTCATCATATCAGGCTATGTAAAACATTCCTATATTTTAAAGTTTTATCGATGTATTTTTGAAAACGTCCATATAGTGGTCGTTGGTTATGATTATGGTTATGCTTCCGCGACGTCACGTTTCGTTGCCAACCGGGGTAACAGGGTGTGACAGATGGGATTGAGGAGAAGATCGCGATGATCCAGACTCCCGCTGCCTTTTTGGCGGTGACGGTTGAGTCGGTGCTGCGGTGGTTGAACCGATGACATACCCAGACAACAAAACAATCTGCTCCACATTTCGAGCAGCCTCTAGCAAACCAGCAAATGTTGTATACCGAACCCCACTCATGGTTCGGCGAATTTCATAATCTAATCCGGCCTCAAACCGGGCTATCTTTCTTTCTTCTGTATCAACTTGATGGGGTGCGAACAGACTTAGACGGGTGAACTCGATGGCGTATTGTGTAACCGTCTTTGTTCCTTGGGTTAGATTCAGAAACTTCGCCTCTAAACGGCACATCTCATCGGCCGGACAGTACTGCTGAGAGAATACTTCCTTAAACTCGCTCCAGGACATGTGTGACACTACCTCCATCATCAACACATTAGTCATAGCATCCCACCACATTACTGCATCCCTTGCAAATATTACGGTTGCAAACCGGACCATATCCTTTTCAGCGCAGTCGCTGATTCTGAAAGTTCGTTCGGTGGTGGTGATCCATTCCAGTACTGTGACAGCATCTCCAGTTCGATCAAAAGTAACTGCTCCGTTACTTTTGAAGTCCTTATACCTACAACCCCTTGACTTGTTAGAAGACCCAGTGTCTCCTTGTCTTTCCTCTTGATCATCCTGTTGTTGCTCCTTGTTCTTTCTTTTATCAGCCTTTCTTTTGGTTTCCGCCTCGTCTCTGGCCCTTAATTGGTCGGCAAATGACTGAGCCTGCTCAGCCATTCTTTTGGATTGTAGCTCATTGTTCTGTTCCATGATAGCTTGCATCATCTGGAACATCTGTTGAGGAGTCATATCGTCTCCTGACATGTTCTGAAATAAAACAATTTATATTTAGAACATTTATTTGTAAGTCCTAAGTGTTTACAGTTACCCTTTATTTGTCCCCGTGTGCATGTCAATCCTATCTTAGTTCGGATCATTTCCTAGGAGTCCATTCTAATATCATAACCTAAGTTTGAGTCCAAGTCCTCGCGGACACTTGAAACCTCAAACTAATGCTCTGATACCAAACTGTGACGTCCTCAAATTTTGATAGTATAATTAGAATCACCAGGATCAACATACAACCCATTGATAAACATGATAATTAAAATTGATGCTTAATTCAGATTTAAGCAGTTCCACACTAAAGCAATAATAGTACATGTCTACAATGATATTGATTGCTCGTTAGTTTCGTTTTCAATAAGGGGCGGAGCTTGAAGAAGATCATAAATGATGAGCGTAGCTTAATTTAGATGATCTCACACCGAACTATAAATATATAAATATGCATTTTAGACTTATCGCGTAGCAGGAGATCGATATTCGAATAGCAGTTGGGAAAGGAGATTGGGAATCCTAAAAAAAAGAGAGGGAACAGAATCACTTTCTTTCAGTGACATATCTAATCAGACTGAATAGGATTTTAAGAGCAAGTCTAACTAATACATCAACATAATCGTTTTGACAGTATCAAATCCAAGCCCAAAGCTACAAACATTCAAGTACCAATGGCTTCTAAAGTCTCTGGGATATTGAATTGAAATTGCTTAAGTATAAAGGTCCAGCTACACCTTTGCCTTTGCCTGAAAATAATGTGAGTCAACGGTAAGCTAATTTGCTTAGTGAGATAACTGATTAAACAAACAACAAATATTTCTTTACAAGCATAATGTGACTACGGGCAGTGTAAGCCCCAATGTATGTGAAAACCATGCAGTGCAAGCATAGGGTTGGCAGTTCAAATGTTGATCGGGGATGTGCCCAACCTGACCAGGATAACGAGTGGGATGATCAGTCCCCGACAGTGGCCTGCTGTCAGCCCCAGTCTAGGTCGCATCAGTTGTGAAGTAATGATCATGCAGTGCAAGCATGATGTAAATAGATGCACTTTCAAACGAACGCTGGCTACATGTGTGTTACATGTCAAGTACGAGTGTGCGTTATAACAACAAATCATTCATGAGTGCCAATTGATGTATATGAACAATGTGAACATGCCATTGAATATGTAAAACGTGAATGCAAAGACAATAAATGTTACAATGATAAATTATTACTCACAGTGGTTTGTACAGTGTGTCGTGTCTCTGAATCAATGTGTGTTTGATAACACCACAATGATCTGTCAAGTCAGTGTAGTGATTTAATGTCAGTAATTGCTTAAAACTTAAATCCTGAAAATTAAAGGAATTTTGAACTGAATTCGGACCACATCCGAATTCAGATGGTCCGAAATCCGGATGGTCCGAATTGAGTTTTGGTCCGAAATGGGCAAGATCCGAAATGAGTTGAGGTCCGAATTAGGCATGGTCCGAAGTGGGTGGAGGTCCGAATTGTGACATTGGTCCGAACTCGGATGTTAGTCCGAACCGAGTTCATCAGTCCGAGTTCATACTTAAATAATTTCCAGATTTTTCAGATAACACTTTTTGGTCAGTGTAGGTCCCGAGAGGTTCCCAAAGTGTATAGCTTTAAGCTGTAGAGGGGGGGTGAATACAGCAATTTAAAAACTACACACTATTTTCTCAATGTTTGTATGTATTATCAACAAATTGTTAATTACAAACAAGCTTGAATGCGGAATAGTTCAAGCTGAGAGGACAGATACAACAGTATGTTCACTAGTCTAAGACAAACTCAAACTAGTATACAATGAATACACTCACTAAGAAGCACTCACTGTGTTTACAAGACTCAGAGGAACAGCTTATGTAGAACAGCTTAGACACAAAGAAACTGTATTACACAATCGGACTTGCATGCATGAAAAACACACTTGCACGTTCACTCTTGGTTTCAGCACTTAGCTTATTTTTGGCTTGCATTAACTTTCTGACCTTAGAAGCTTCCTTTTATACTCACTTAGAGGATCTAGGAGAAACTTCTTCATTGGACGGAATGAAAAAGGAGAAGTCTTGTTGAAAAGACAACATAACCTTTTCTGCACTTTTCTGAAAAGCAGACTTGTCTTCACATGTGCAGAACTTTTGTCTTTTTACTTTGTCTACTGTTGCATTGCCTTTAACTAATTTAGGAATGTCAACTTTGCGTCTTTCTTCCTTGTAAAGGCCTATTTTGATATAAGAAAAAGGTCTGTCACCCTTTTTCAAATACCCTTTTGTCTTCATGTTACAGAACAGCTTGGGCAGGATAAGCAGTTCTGTTTTCCACTTTGTCTTCGACTTTGTAAACTGATCTTGTAGTCAAAAACAATACATGATGACTTGGAAACATATTCCATAAAGTGTTTAGCCTGTTCACAAAGAACAGGTTCTGTTCACAAAGAACAGAACACTTTAAAATTGCCCAAGCTGCTCACCAGTGTAGAGCAGCGTAGATAGTTTATGTCCAGCCTGTTCAGCAGACAGAGCAGCTTGGACAAACTGTCGTAGTTGCAACACATGCAACATATAGAACAGCTTTAGACTAATATTGCAAATCATTTTCAGGTTCCAATAAGGCATATAACATGCCTTAAATTCAACCTTCAAATGCATCAACAGGTTTGATTATTAATCTCCCCCTCAGATGTAGAACAGGTTTGACTGAGGCCTTTTTGTGCCTAACAATCTCCCCCTATTTGCAATAACCAGTCTAAGCTGGTCTTATCAAAAATCATTATATATTTTTACAATACATTTTGCTGAATTGAAATTACAACATTATAGTAAAGTAAAAGATCAGTTTATATATACACTGATTCTTGATTACATACAACAACACATGTTTTTACAAGAGTACAACTAATGTACTAAAGTATTTTACAACTAATGTAAAAGCAAAAATTACAATATATGTAACATATAGTTCAACTAATGTACATTGGACTATTTTTGTTGGGAGCAGAAAACGGTAAGCCTGTCCAACTGATGGACAGCTTCCATTCTTCACCTACCCAAACGGTAGATGGACTTCATTACAATGGAGAAGGATCCTGAACCATCTTTTCCAGTTCTTCCCTTGTATCCTCAAGTTCCTCAACTTCACTTCTGATGATCATGAACTTGGGATCATTGAGCTCTCCTCTTTCATAGAAGCCTCTGAGCTGATCCCAGACGGCTGCTCTCCATTTGCTAGACTGCCTAAATGAAACTGCAAGTCTGAAGGCGGCAAGTTGTCTCAGATCAACTTTGTATAGCTCTGAGGCTCTTTGGAAGCACTTCTTCTGAGTTAGGGGATCTACAAAAAATGCCCCTAGCTCAGGTTCTTCAATAATCTTGCCATCCTCAAACTCTATTCCACTAGGCAAGCTATGATCAACTCCCTTCATTTCAATGGCATAGTCGCCCTGTTCGATCAGTGTAAGGAGTAGCTCCATCTCTGTATCCTTCCTTGTTCTCCTGGCCTTTATTTTTGGATGTGTCACAAAGACACCTTCACTAACTTCCTTAGATATCAGGCCAAGATCCTTTACTCTTTCCATCAACTTCTTGACATATGCCCTGATTTCTTTAGCAGTTTCAGACTTTGATTCACTCAGGGCAACTGCCAGCTCAATCCACTCCCTGTATCCCATCTGTGCTACATCAGTGTGGTCATAAGTTTCCAATTCTGGGCCTGTTGCACCCATCCTTGTTATTTTAAGCTTCCACTGACTGCCTTTCCTTGATACAGGGACAACTTTGACAATTGCTTCCTTGGTTAGCCTTCTCTCAGCAACATCTTGAAACTTTTTCCTAGCCAAGTTGTCAAAGTGATATTGAGCTCTTGCATAGGGTACTGTTGATTTGGTCACAGAGACCTGAGTACCTTTTTCTACTTCCTTCTCTTTCTCCCCTGCTGATTGTCTAGCGGCTTCCATTATTTTCTTTTGCACCTCCAAGGTAGACATTTTAATTTTCTTTGCTTCTTGGAGTGCAAAGGATTTAGCAGCTTTAGTAGATTCTTCTTCTTTTCTCAATTCCTCCAGAGCTTGAAGCTATTCTTCTCTAAACTCAAAGTACTTGTGCATAGGAAGACCCATCTCTTTAGCCCTGGCCTTGTGAAATTGAATTTCTGCCTGTTTCTGGTGTATGGGATCATCAGCTGCCTTTTCTTTTTCCTTTAGCTGCTGCTGTAGTGACAGCAGCCTCAGGAATTTCCTCTTCTTCTTCTTATTCTTCAGTTAGAATTAAGTGCCTCCTTTTACTGCTAGTTCTGTCCTCAGGGATGACTTCCTCCCCCTTAGACTGAGCAGGGTTTGGAGAGAAAGCCTGAGTAGGCATAGCAGCTTGAGAGGCACCTTCAGCTGTACCTGTTTCAAAGACATCTGCTGGCTGACCAGTGTAAGTTGCAGACACTGGTATCTCCTTAGGAGAAGAAGTTTTCTCCCCCTTAGACTTAGTCTTCGAGGCAGATGACTTCTCCCCCTTTGAAGGAGATGAAGCAGCGACTTCAACACCTGGTCTGCCTGAAGACACAAATTCAGCAGGCTTGCCAGCAGGTTTAGTAGAAGGTTTAGGACCAACAAGGCTAGTCACTAAGTAAGCCAAGTTATCCTTCACCTCAGTAAGCTGGGAAAGACAGGTCTGAAGAGAAGTGGAGTGAGAATCAGCAAGGGATGTGAGCTTAACAATGTTTTCCCTGTCAGACGCTGTGAATAGCAGAGTTTGTAGCTGTGCAAGATGAAGTTCTAGAGAATCTTGCACATCAGCAAGATCTGATGACACAGAGTTAGAAAGGGAGCCAATTATAGTTTGTAAGCTAGCCAGAGTGGCTGGAAGGGTAGAGTTGCAAGAAGTGAGAAGTGATGACAGCTGTTGGGAAATAGCTGTCATTGAGGACACAGAGTCCTGCTGAATGGAAAGAATGGAGGAGAGGGAGGTGGACACTGTTGCAGCTGAGCAGTGAGTGCTAACAGCTGTGGAGAGGAATCAGGTTGTGGAGTGGTAGGGAAAGATGCCTTGAACGAATCAAAGAACCCCTGAAGCTGTGCAGACACAGAGTCTGATATGATGGAGGGTAGAGAGTGCATGGTGTTTTCCAAAGAACCAACTTTGTTGGTCAGCAAAGACAGCTGATCCTTCAAAGGCAGGTCTTTGGGAGATGGAGGTGTATGGGTAGATTGTTTTGAGTGAGTAGATGGATAGGAAGATGATGAGGCTGGTGTTTGAGGATGTGATGGAGAGGGAAGAGGGACTTTGGACAGAAGCTCCATAGCCTGGGCAAAAGTAAGATGGCCCAGTTTGGAGGGATCAAAGGGTCCTTCAGCAGCGGCTGTAGCTGCATCACCAGGAGAAGGGGATGATGTTTGGGGCCTTTCAGATGCTGCTTGTGTTACAACACCCTCATGAAGACCAGTGGTGGTTCCCTCTACAGTGCCTTGGTCTAAAGACGCCTCATCATTGGGGATATGGGATAATGCATTGCACATCAGCAGTGGTGAACCTGCTGATGGACTTGCATGGAGGGAGCAGCCTCACCAGAGGATGGTGTGCTCCCTGAGGTTCATCACCTTGGGTTGTTGGCCCTCAGCAGCTGTTGGTGTAAGAACGCTGTATCATGGGGAGCAGAAGATTGAAGAGCTGAGCTGGCTGATTTGGTCCTATATCAGCAGCGTGGACACTCTGCAGACTCAGGATGTGAGGAGATTATGAATGGGGACAGTGGTGGACACAGTATGGAGTGGAGAGGACTCACTGTTCTTTTTCCAAAAAAAAAAAAAATAAAATCCTCAGCCGGTTTGGAGGCTGGGAGAGTGATGTGGGTATCGCCATTTGTACGGGGTCCTCGTGGGAGGAGCCAGAGGGTCTAAGGCCTGACTCTGGGTAAACTCAATTGAGTGAAGGAAGGTCTACCATCTGCAAGATCTATCTAGACGCAGATCCGTGAACGAGTGCGGAATCCTCGTTGATGTTAGACGGACACTCGCAACCAACCACAAAACACGGAGACTATTAGACGCTGAACGAAACGACACACGAACGTCCTACGACTAATTCTCTCCGAAACGGCACTCACCCTACTGATAAACTTGAAGATCGCCTTAGGCTTATTCCTCACGAATCTGCTTAAAGTCTTCTAAGTGACTCGAGTCTATCCCTAATTAAGAGACCCTGATCCCGAGTCTGCTGTGGGCCAAACTCGAATCTGGCCCAAGGCCCATTCGATGCCCCCCCCCCCCCCCCTGTCCACAAGGACACTCTCGAATCTAGCCTTCTTCGAATCTAACGCTACAGTTCGAATCTATCAAGATTCGAATGTCCTACCTTTTGTGTAATTCGAATCAGCCAAACACTTAAACACGTAAGTGATGAAACTTTATGTTTTACTTATGTTTGAGTTAACTTTGACCTTTATGTTTGAACTTCTGTAATAATGTTACAGGGTCAAGTTCAAACACAACACGATCAATAACAGACAACACTATACATAGTATAGCCAAACTCTTGTAAAATCACACTGCAATATAAATTAGACTGATATCACGTACACATGATTACGCAACAGTTAAGCATGCTCCAGTGAGCTGAACCTTCTCCAAAATAGGAGAGGCAGCTGGGGTGCCCTTCTTCTTTTTCAACTGACCCCTGTTGAGAGGGGACCAGAGGAGATTGGCTTGTGGGCTGGTTTCTTTTGTGGCTAGGGATTTGCGTTGGTAGTGAATGATGATGTGGGTGAGTTGTGGAGAGTGGAGAGGAGCTGTTTGGAAAGGGTGGTGAGACTGGTGTCAGGAGAACAAGTGAGGGCTGGCATGTTCCATAGCTCTCTGTGGCCAACAGAGGCACAAGGCCACAAAGGCTTCAAGCTCAACAGAGAACCAGGGTGAGGAAAAATCTGCTCTCCTCAGCAACAGAGGCTAAAGGAGCAGACTTATGGCTAGCTGAGGTGGCCCTTCTGTTCACAGGCCCAGCTTCAGCAGTTGCCAGGGTCCTCTTGACAAGTTTGGGGACCTGGCTTGTGGATTTTTCTGGCGGGAGCAAGCGCTTCTGGATCCACACTCCACGCAAGGTACGTCAACCATCCTAACTGCCCTTCCTCATTTGTGTGGATAGAGGAGGCTCATGTTGCAGTACAGATTAATGAAAATTCTAATCCCTATGACAGTGAATGCAGCAGACAGAAGTAAGGGCTGGGAGTTGTATAGTTGCTAACACAAACATGGATGAAATGAGGGCTTAAAACCTGGGATAACGGACGCACTAGTCTTGGCTCTTGTTGCACCAGGTTCCTCAGGTTTGAAAAGATCCACTTAACATGTAAAAGTAGTCACATCCACTAGCTTGTAGGGACTATTGCACTTTCATCTCTACGGATTTTTGGTCGAATGAACCAACTTGTAACTGCTGAACGAAGCTCATTCACACCGAAGCAAACAAAAGGCTGTAGGTAGGAGACAAATCCTTCCTGTACAATGTTGCTGCCTCCAATTTGGGTTCTGCTACAACAAAAACCACAGAAGCGTAGCGATTTCCCAGTTGCCTCTTCTCTCGCCAAGAAGAGTGCTGAGGTAGATCATAATACTCAGCAACAGGCAGATGAAGAGACGTTCCCTAAGAGATCAGCGTTATCTCATGGTTTGATCCCATTAGAGAATAGGTCACTTTTGATGAATGTGGTGTTGGGTTTTGTAAGAACAGTGTACCAGAATTCATAACACCAATCGCCTGGTACAGGACACCAGGAGTTGCAAGTCATAGCATACTTCACGGATGAAACTTGCAGAAACGCCACCATTTGAGCGTAGCCTTATACCCACATAGGTTTTTTGGGATAGTGTGGGTTGCTACATAGTTTTGTGGGTTTGATGTCAGGGCATTGTGGTGACTGATGAATCGTTTTGACAACATCATCACCACGAACACTGGGAAGAAAGGGATTGGTCGGTGAGCCATTTTGGGAATTTTTGAGGATGAAGAAGCAAAGGCCACTTAGTCTATTTTTTAGGGTTCATTGAGGATTTTCGGGAAGGAATGATAACATGAAAACAAGTTTGGTATTTATAGGATGTGAATGTGAGTGTGTATGAAAGATTTTTGGCGGTTTGATTTGAAAAGGGCGTTAACAGGAAAACAGAACGGTTGTCCAATGTCAGAGCGTTTGTCAGACCACTTGATTATTCTTTTTAATCAATTACACACGTAATCCACCAATTATCCATCCGCAGTAATTAAGTTAATAAAAACATTATTAAGTAACTTAGATCGGTGAAGAGGTAATTAGAATTTTTGGTCTAAGCTGTTGGTCAACCCTGTGAGGAACCAAGGCCATCAACAAGCTATTCAATCTTCAAAAGCTGTTCATTTTCAAGCTGTTCCTCCAAAAGTACTGCTCTCCTTTGTAAGAGGCAGGTTGTGTTCCCAAATAGGAGAAACAGGTTACAAGTAAAACTTGGTAAGACAGGGGGAAGGATGAAACAGGTTGAGGATTGAACCACCAGAGCAGGCTGGACTAATAAACTGATTTTGTTCAGCCTGTTTATGCTCAAGCGTCAGTTTTTCAGCAAATGACTAAGTACAGACATGTATACACCGGTTCTGTCTAAGGCTGTTTCTGAAAAACTTTGAGAAGTGTGAAAACATATAGCAGATTTTTTTAGACCGTTGAGAAACAGTATCACTCTTGTTTAACATGCCCATCTTGCTGACAGGTAATTAAACCTTGTTTTCAATTTCATCCAAGGTGTGGGGGGGGACAATGTCTTGCAAGCGTTCATTTGTGGAAATAAAACGTACCTCCACATTACCGTTTCTGAATGTTGATCCTGATGGAAGTGAGGTCTGACTTCAATATGCTTTGTTCTTGATGAATACTGGATATGTTGGAGATGGCTATGCACTGTGTTATAACACAAGAGGATTTTTCCTAATACACAAGGACATAGTCTTCAAGGCTGATGCTGGCATCCACAGAAGTGCCCACAGCACTTCAGCAAGCAAGGGACTCGCGCAGCTTCAGGCAGTAGAAGTGGACACTGAGTTCTGCTTCTTGCTACTCTCCAACTGATCGAGACTTTCCACAGGAGTTGACTCCACCTGTTGTGCGTTGCCTATCTAACCTGCAGCCGGCAGAAATCAGAATCTGAATAGCCTGTTAGTCAAGGCTTGAAGTCTTTGGGATACCAAAGACCAAAACAAACCTGGTGGACCCTTCAGGTATCTGAAGATTCTTTTAACAGCAGCTAGATGAGATTTCCTAGGATCAAGCTTGGAACCTAGCACATACCAACAGGTAGCAAACATAATTCAGGTCCCCTACTTAGCATTAAGTTAGCAAGCTCGCCAAGTCATGCATCGGTAAGCTGTGACTGGAAACAGCGTGGCCACTGGCATCAGCAGCCGAATTGTACATTAGTTTGCCTATTGGGGGTTTTAATAGGAGAACTGTGATCAATTTTGAACTTGTTTAATAGATTCTAAATGTATTTTCTGCTTTGATTTATAAAAAGATCCAGTTGAGGTTTGTTTTACCGGTAATCCCTAAAAAGAAAGTAAGTTTCTCCCATCAGAGCTGCATTTCATACTTAGAGTTTCTGAGTAATGAAAAAGGACTTGGCACAACTCTCATTTTGTAGAACCAAATATTTATATCATGCCAATAAATTTGAACAATCATAATGTCAAGATTTTCACTTTCTTTTATGAACAGTGTTAGTATCCACTTTAACCGTCTGGATACCCATTGCTCATAAGGAACTCAGTAAGAGTGCATAATACAAGGCTCTAAGGGGCTTGTTTGAGAACCAGAGAGAGCTTTGTCCAACTTAGAGACAAAACCTGGATGTTGTTCATTTGCAACCTGGAGCTGCTTGAAAGAAACTTCTTCTTGCAAGGGCGTCCATTCAAAAATGCACCTTCACATCCTTTGATATACCACCTAATGCCTTATGAGCAGCGAGGCTAGATACAAATGATTGCTTCTTCTCTGCCTGGCCAGGACAATGTTTAATCATAGTCATTCCTTCCGCTGTCTGTAGCCCTGAGCAACCAGTCTTGCCTTATTTTCTAATGAACATGAACCTTGGCTCATCCATCTTATTACTGAAGACCCATTTAGTGCAATTATAGTTTTACTTTAGGAGCCGGGACCAAGCAGCTTCATACATTGTTTCTTCTCAACTGATTGAGCCTTCTTGCATGGAGGGATCGCATTGGCAATCGTTTTAGTGCGTCATCAACCTTCTTTGGCTCCATCAGGAACAAGCTAGAGAAACAGACAAAAATTACCTAAGACTGTCCAACATGTTTGTAAATCCTTTGGACTGTCACCAATTAGTTGATCATTGGGGTGACCCTGATCCCCACGTAGGGAGTTATTTTTCATGATGAGTCACCTGAGTTGTTAACATCTTCAACAGTCCTGGTTGAAACAGCTCTCAAGAGTTTCAGACAACACTGTTGTCTTGAGCCTGTTCACTTGTTGGACATGGTCGGATCACTGTTGAACTTATCAAAAAAGAGGAACTGGGAAATAGCAGTGATAGGTTTCTGGACATACAGTTGTATGAATCAGTACATTGATTCACACAAGGGTGATGGACATAATCATCTCAGGCCAGCGATGATTACAGGTTCCACACTGGATTATTGGAAAGCGTTTTATTCCTCTTCATTGTTTTAATGCAATCGATCATCAAAGTTAAGTTTTCTCCTGAAACAATTCAGGAACAGCTTTTGGTGGAAGCAGTCTGTGGACTCTGTCAAGGTGACATTGATTAGATTCAATCTATCAACTTTCTTGTGTAGTTGGATACGCTGGAGGCTTTGGAGATATCAGAGTAGCCAACAAACACAACCTGCATCAGCTTAGGTTCAAACTTTGACAGCTGGATCCCGTTGAGATTAGAATGAAACAGGGACAAATCCAAACACATGGGAAAATATGACATTTGGCTCCACTCTTCCGCCCCTTTGAGGCAAGCTCATAGGAGTCTTGTTGATCTTTTCATTCACCACTAAGGATCTTTTGGGGTGAGCAGGCAGTGTTAACAGCTTCAGCCCAAAATGAATAAGGTAAACTTGATGCCACAACATGGTTCTGGCAGCTTTCAATGAGAGTTCGGTGTCCTCCTTTCATTCAGCAGACTCCATTTTTGTTGAGGAGTGCTTACAAAGGCTGAAAAGTTGTGGAGAGATTCCTTTCTTGCTCATAGAAGTTTTTCAAGAGTACTGTGTCTACACTCAGTACCCAGGATCACTTCTAAGCTGCGTTACTTTGGGCAAGTTCACATTTCCATCTTTTTGACAAATCCAATAATCTCTCTAGCAAACAAGCCTCTCCTTTGCTCGGTAGAAGATCACCCATGTGTACAGGGAGAACTCAATCACCAGTTACTAGAGTGTATCTTCTTCCTTCCCCTATACGTGGACGTTAACAGGTCCAACAAGTCCTTTGGATTAAGAATAGTGGAGTATGCCATAGAGAAATTATGTTTGGATTTAAAAGATGTTGTTTCTCACTACTTGCCTTTCTCACAGCTTGCATAAGCTACCTTAGCAAAAGTCATAGAAGGCAACCTGTCCACCAAACTCTTTCTTACAGAGTTGGTTGTGTTCATTGAAATTCAGATGTGACGTCTCTGTGGCCATGCCAGTTAAGATCAGCAATTTGTTCTTGTGAGAAAACAGGTTTCAGGGGTGGGGTCCAGCGAATGCATATCCACAACAGATACAACCGTTACTTCGTTGAGCACATAAGCCAACTTTGGCCCTTGGGGATCCAATATGTACCCAGGTTCTTCATCAATTACCTGGTAGTAGCCAGCATCCACAGTTTGACTGTTGCTAACAAGGTTATGTTTTAGCCCAACCACATAGGCTACTCGTTTAACACTGCAAGCCGCGTTAAAAAAAAAAGTTCCAGTATCCCTCAGTGGGATCCCTTAAGTGTCACCAAAGGTGACTTGGGGCCCTTTGTCAGGCGTGAGATCATCAGCAATGCTTAGGCA
>JAANYP010000785.1:56478-245968 GCA_020465985.1 Centrapalus pauciflorus
CATACAGATTGACTAGATCCATACTTCTGATAGTACCTGAGTTCCTTAGGATTGTTGAGAAGTAGTTCCACTCTTCAGGTAAAATGTCCAGAAATTTGTTCACCAGGGTAAGACTGTCCTTGGTGATCCCAACATCTTTGAGATCATTCACTAGAGCAGTGAACCTGGTGTAGGTTTCAGTGAGAGTCTCCTTTGGTTTAGCAAAGAAGAGTTCATACTGTCTAACAAGATTGTTGATCCTGTTGTCCAGTGTGATTGTGGGTCCATCATATACGGTACACAAAGTATCCCACATCTCCTTTGCTGTCTTCATTTTCTCCACCTGCTTGAACACATCATCAGGGAGAGAAATGACCAGGTTGTTTCTGGCCTTTGCATCCAGAGCCACCAATCTCTTGTCTTCATCAGACCATTGAGCTTTAGCTTTCTCAAAGGTCCTGATTTCAGGGGCAGCTCCTTCAACCGATGGAGTTATAGTAGTAACAGAGGTTGGCACATAGGGACCCTCCATCACTATCTCTGGCAGTTGTACATCCAGATTCTCTAAGTAGAGCATCATTCTGCACTTCCAACCAGAGAAGTTTTGATGATTAAATTTTGGAGGTTTCCCAGAGAGCCATTTGTCATAGTAAGAAGAATTTACAGCACTGTTGTCCATGGAAACTTTGGGAGAAGGAGAGATCTAAAATGACACACACGCTAAAATGCTCGATACCAGTTGTAGGTCCCGAGAGGTTTCCCAAAGTATATAGTTATAAGCTGTAGAGGGGGGGTGAATACAACAATTTAAAAACTACACACTCTTTTTCAATGTTTGTGTGTATTATCAACAATTTGTTAATTACAAACAAGCTTGAATGCGGAATAGTTCAAGCTGAGATGACAGATACAACAGTATGCTTACTAGTCTAAGACAGACTCAAACTAGAATACAATGAATACACTCACTAAGAAGCACTCACTGTGTTTACAAGACTTAAGGGAACATCTTATGTAAAACAGCTTAGACACACAGATGCTGGTTTACACAGAAGGCTTGCATGCATGAAAATCACACTTGCACGTTCACTCTTGGTTTCAGCACTTAGCTTTCTTGACCCTTCTTTCTACCTTAGAAGCTTCCTTTTATACTCACTTAGAGGATCTAAGAGAAACATCTTCATTGGACGGAATGAAAAAGGAGAAGTCTTGTTGAAAAGACAACATAACCTTTTCTGCACTTTTCTGAAAAGCAGACTTGTCTTCATATGTGCAGAACTTTTGTCTTTTTACTTTGTCTACTGTTGCATTGCCTTTAACTAATTTAGGAATGTCAACTTTGCGTCTTTCTTCCTTGTAAAGGCCTATTTTGATATAAGAAAAAGGTCTGTCACCCTTTTTCAAATAACCTTTTGTCTTCATGTTACAGAACAGCTTGGGCAGGCTGAGCAGTTCTGTTTTCCACTTTGTCTTCGACTTTGGAAACTGATCTTGCAGTCAAAAACAATACATGATGACTTAGAAACATATTCCATAAAGTGTTTAGCCTGTTCACAAAGAACAGGTTCTGTTCACAAAGAATAGAACACTTTAAAAATGCCCAAGCTGCTCAACAGTGTAGAGCAGCGTAGACAGTTTATGTCCAGCCTGTTCAGCAGACAGAGCAGCTTGGACAAACTGTCTTAGTTGCAACACATGCAACATATAGAACAGCTTTAGACTGATATTGTAAATCATTTTTAGGTTTCAATAAGGCATATAACATGCCTTAAATTCAACCTTCAAATGCATCAACAGGTTTGATTATAAATCTCCCCCTCAGATGTAGAACAGGTTTGACTGTGGCCTTTTTGTGCCTAACAACATATCATAAAACCTATACAGCATAGGACACTCAAGTCAGTTTCATTCGTTGAAACAAGTATAGAAGGACTTCGTGTCCCAGTCTCAACAAATATAGTGTCGGAAGCATGGGTTGCTCTATCCCTTGAAGTAGTTGGAACTCCAGGGCACATAGATGTTCTTTTCACAGTTCAACTGTCATGAAAACTGGAAGTCTACGTGACCCAGGTTTTAGCGTGTTACCCTTTGTAACTGAAATAAGATTGACGGAAGCAATTTCTGGTGTTACAGAGAAAATGACTACGCAGTATGCAGAAATGATGAGTCAGATGATAAACATTCAAAGGTTATTGAAAGGGAAGGCTAAAACTGAAGTTGAAGAAGAAGAAGAAAAACAAGTATCCAACAATGAATTGAGTGAGTACTGTGTAGAACAATTTGATGTTATGAATGAGTGGATGACGAGTTTAGAAAATTCGGTTGATAGTGCTTTAGGATCATTATCTGAAAGGTTCACCATCATAAAACAAACCTGCAAGTCACAAGCTTCTAGTTCAAAGACAAGGCATGAGGATTCAGATTACTCCGATGATGGTCCTCATGAGGGGGAGAAGATGAGGAATCTTGGTGAATTGGAGTTACTGCTTGTAGTTTTTGAAGGGAAAGAGATTGAAGGAGGAGGTTCTAGTGAGATAGGAGGATCAAAAGATAACCCAGTTGATGCTCAAAGTGAGTTGGGATTGATTCTTTATGAAGATGTTCCAATTCCATTGAGTATACAATCTGGTATATTGAATTTTGAGGAATATGATGATTCTGATAAGGATGAAGAAAGTGAGGTGTTGAGAATTTAAGGAGCTGAAGAAGAAATTAATGTGCCTGAGCAGGAAGTATTTGAATTTTCTGAGATGTCTGCTAGAGCTGAAAAGATAGTTAATGAAGAGGAGCTAGTAGAGGAGATTTTAAGAGATGATATACCAACACCAACGGTTGAAATGCATGCGGTGACAGTTACTGTGAAAGAGGAAGAAGATCCATTGTTGATAAGTGGCGTGGTGCCAGAATCACTACAAGGATTGAATGAAGTTGATTTAATGGAAAAATTTTTCCAATGCTACATATTGGCAGATGAATCATAAAGACATCATTTAAGATATGCAGTACAAGAAGTTGTCCAAAAAGAAATTATTGACATGCTGAGTCTTCTGAATGTTGAAGAGGTCAATCTAAAGAAGAAAGTGAAGAAGCTAAAATTGTCAAAGAAGCTGAACGCTGATTTTATCAAGAAGAGAAATAGACTTCCATTTTCGGAAGACCATTTAGAAAGGAAGATATTTTGTAAGAGGTATACTCTGTGTTCATTTGTGAAGCTTTTTAAAGTGATTGAGCCCAACATGCCAATTCTGGTTAACTATGCAAATTTTCTCCAAAATAAATTTCAACCGTTACAAGACGTGAGAAGTGAACATAGGATAGCTGAGCTTAAAAAAATCGACAAATATCGATTTGTCAATAGTTTCTATCCTACATTCACAGTCACAAGAGCCAATGGGAAGACTTATCAGTTAAGTGAAGCTGCCCTGTTCAAGATTAATCTGGTTGATGTAGAAGATCTTTTAGATGAATTGTGTTGGAATAAGACAGAAGAAAACTGCAGATTTGCTCTTAAAACCATATTTCATTTCATGCACACCAAGTTAGTCTTAGTGTCTATCCAAGTCTTACAGATTGGTGTTGAAAGAGGAATGAGAAGGATAAATATCACTGTGCCGAACAGACATATAAAAAATATTGAGAAGCTAAAAGAGTATCAAGTGGTTCTTGATAAACATCCGGTTGTAATCTACAAGGACAAGAATCAAAAGAAAAGAGTCATGCAAATGATTGAGCTGAATAAGTATTCTGATGGTACTCTTCCGAAGGTGATGACAGCTCTGAAAGGAGTTCTTTATCATGATGTGATGCGGCATTTCAAAGGTAGTGGTATGAGTCCAGTTGATAGAAGAATGGTTGTTGATTTTGCGGCAAAAATTGAATCAAGATTGAGAAGTAGAAGAAGCATCAGAAGATTTGAGATGAAGTTGGTCTTAAAAGACTAAAGACTGATTACAATTCATAAAAGGGGGAGAGTGGTGGGATTAATATTGTGTTTATGAATGTAATAGTACATGGGGTGTATTGTAATTACCCAAATCTTGTTTTGTGTATAAATAGAAAACTCACAGTGTAGTAATTCTTTCATGATCAATATAATCATTCGGTCATTTGTGTGATTGATTGTTGTTCTTATTGTTTAAATCATATTGATAACTGTTGATATTGAAATAACACATTGTTTCAGACCAAGACAGTAGATTCACATCTAATTTCTGGGCTGCCTTACAAAATGGTCATGGTACTCATATTGCAGTGAGTACTACTTATAGACCCTAGTCTGACACACAAAGTGCAAGGACAGATTTGGCCCTAGAAGACTTGTTGAGGGAATGTATCACGGATTTGGGAGGTAACTGAGACGATCACCTTCCTTTAGCTGAATTCTCATAAAACAACAGTTACCACTCTACAATTAAAATCACACTATTCGATTTCTTGTTTGGGAGAAAGTATAGGACTCCAACTTGTTGCAGGGAAATAGGGGAAACTCCTATTGCCGGGCCAACTCTTCTACAAGAAACCAATGAGAAGATTCAACTTATCAGGCAATACATGAAAACGGCGCAAGATCGACAAAAGAACTATCATGTTCACCATCACAAAGCAATTGAGTTTCAAAAAGACGATTAAGTATACTTAAAGGTGTCCCCAATGAAAGGAGTCACCAGATTTGTGAAGCAAGGAAAGTTATCTCCTCGATTTGTAAGACCCTTTCGTATACTTTAGAAAGTTAAGAATCAGTCCTATTATTTGGACTTACCAGAGGAATTATCGGGAGTTCAACCATTCTTCCATTTGGGATACTTAAGGAAAATTATGGTGCCCGAGAGGGAACCATGGACTGACCACTCAGAGATAGAAGTTGATGAGCGGCTAAGATTTGTTGATGAGACAGAATGCATATTGCAGACTAAGGTCTAGAAACTCCGGAATAAAGAAATCAAGATGGTGCTGGTAAAGTGGAAGTATCACAGGGGAGCTAACCACACTTGGGATTCTGAAGAGAACATGAAGACCTAGTAAGCAAGTTTGTTTAGCGCAACATGAGTTCGCGGACGAAATATAAGCGTGGTGGAGCCCATGCTGTAACATCCCTAATTTTGAAAGTTATGTTATGAGTAGTTAAGATTTAAATTGTGTTTTGATGGATTCTTGTTGTGATTAAATAAATTTCATTTCATGTATTTAAAAATAATGATGATGATGAGAAATCATCATCGTCGTCTTTTGAGCAAGCATAACAATGAGAAACCGACATGGATACTTAAAAACGTTAAAATGAGAACATACAAAGTTGAAGGGTGTAATGTGCAATTAAGGCAAAATAGCAATAATAAACTAAATAAGTGAATAATCGTTCACTTTTACAAATTCACTTTCTCTCTCTTTAAAATCACTCTCACCGTCTCTCTCTCTAAAATCGACGGTTCACTCACCTTCACCAAATCAAGAACACCAAAAACATTGAATTAAAGGCTGAAAGTTTGGATCCAAGTTGCTAGGAAGGAACTATAATCGTTTCAACCAACAATTTAACATAAAACTTAACAAATTTGATTTTGTGAGTTTAGTGTTCGGTTTTTATGAAAACCGAATCAAAGATTCTGGTTAAGGATGTTGTAACATGTTGTTTATTCTTGTGGATATGTTTAAATCGAGTGTTATGGAAGCTAGATACTAAATTTCATATTCTGATTCAAGCTCTAAGTATGATTTTGGGAAATAACTATGTGTTTTAGTGTGTGTGTTCGTCGACTTTGAAGAAAACAGTCAAAACGGGAGTGATTTAGTACATATTATGTTATGATTTATGTTAAAAAGTGTGTATTTAAGCTTGTATCAGTAGTTTTCAGTTACTGGATAAGTATAAAAGTGACCAAAAATGAAATCTTGAAGATAATAAAAGTGTACTAGTATGAAATCAGGTCTAATGAACACTTTTCGGGTCCATCTGAAATTTGGATCATTTGAATTTCGGGTCATATTAGAATTTCGGACCATATGCATCTCGAATGTAAACTTGAAGAATCATCAAGTTTAAACACCAATTTCGGTATTAAGGCATCCGAAATCCGGGTTATGCTAGCATCCGGATTTCGTGTGGATTATTTACAAAAATTTTAAGGATGGAGATCTCGGGCCATCCGGATTTCGTGTCCATCCCAATTCCGAACTATTTCAAACTAAATTTTAAGATTAAGTTTTAAGAAATAAACCAATATGGATGTTCTTTCACACTGACTTAACATGATTATTGTGTTGTTGATTAATATATTGCGGTAAAGCCTTCTTGTACTGTGTAAGACCCTGTGGAATCTTTCCAGGGCATCTTTGCTAAGTAAACCACCATGAGTGATAGATTACTATTCAAGTATTTATTTTCTTTTCATTCATATTTCTGGCATGTTCCTATTGCTCATGATATACCAATTGGCACTCTCACATGATTTATGGTTATTGAAGCACACTCGTACTTGACATATTTTAAACATGTAGCCTGCGTTCACTCGAGAGTGCATCTTTTGGTACATGCTTTCTCTGCATGATGATTATTTCATAATCCGATGCGACCTGGGATTTAGGGTTGACAGCAGGCCACTGACGGGGACTGGCCACCCATATATCTCACTCTAGCCAGGTTGTACATCCTTGATCGATACTTGAACTGCCAATCCATGCTTTCTCTGCATGGTGAACACTTGTTATCCGTTCCCTCCACACGAAGGGGCAGACATTGCCCATATTCACGTTTGGTTTATAAAGAAATTTATGTTCAATATGTAATCTGTTATCTCACTAAGCCGTAGCTTACTGTTGAATTTCACTTGTTTACAGGCAAAGGAAAAAAAGTTGTTGGGTCCTCTTCATAGGTTTTCACTCAGTTTATTGGTGATCTAAGAAGTTATTTGGTAACTGAAGAATTTGTAGCCTTGGGGCTGTATCAATGGTGTTGCAAATGAGAAATGATGTTGTAATTGTTAGATTATAACACTGTAGACTTATTAACATTTCATGCTTTAGTGTCGATGTACTAAAAACTCTTCATACGCTTTAAAATTCAATCAAATGTTATTATTGGTCATGGATGTTGATCATGGAGTTATCATATGTTGCAAAAATGAAAGATGTATCATATTGCAAACAATGTTTAATTCGAAAACCGAAATAACAATAAAGAGAGTAAAAGTCTCAAACATCAATTGAACGTGTGAGGACCCCTAGGCTTCTATAGTCGGGGTAACCATGCATGTGCACAGGAAACCGAGACACATTGGAATAGACCCCTAATCTATTGCTTTTGGGGTGTGCTTGGGTGTTTCATAAAGATCATGAGACTTAGTTAGGGGTGTGTCCAAGAATGTAGAAGACTCTGAGACATGCACATTCAGTGTGTATGTGTATGTCTCGGGGTGGATGGTGGAACTTGGAGGAATGCAGGTGTAAGTTAATAGGTGGTCATGGCCTATTTGATCCCGAGACTTGTGCATAATGACCCCGAGGCTTTTGGTCTTGGGGTAGGGGTAGGGGATAATGTAAGCTTCGATTAAGATTCAAATCTCGAAGTATGCATGAATGTTAAGTAGAAATGGAAACAATTCCCAGAGTGAATGTGTAATGATACTCATTGTTTATTTCATATAGTTCATATCCTAAATCTAGAGAGTCAAAGTCTCTCCATTATCTACAATGAATAAGCTATAATACAACAAGAATAATAACAAAAACAAAGTATAGAATACTATAAATAATTCAAAGTTTATGTTTGTCAGACATTTAATTTCGATCTTGTGGATTTCTTTTATAATAAATATTAGTAGTTTATTTGCTTGTAATTTAATTCAAGTCTTTATTTTAGTTGCTTCCTTCAATTAAAAAGTAGAGGGGGCTATTGTGTAATAGGTTCAAAGTTACTCTTATTCCCATGTAAATGTTGATCCGCCTAGGGTTTCACAATCAGTTACACGAATTATCAATTGCAGCGGCCACATACTGTGAAAACATTCTCTGACAATTCATCATCTTTATTCCTTGCACTCATAGAGTAATGATTCTGTTTGCTTTGAATATTGGTGTGATTATTATGCACGAGTGCTGATTATTCTGGGAAATCGTTTACAACAATTGGTATCAGAGCTTAGGAGGTGGATTTCAACTGATTTGCATTCGGTTTCTGCCACTGTTCTTAGTGTTCTTCATTCAAAACCCATGGTTTGATCCTTTTCATCTTAATTTTTCTGTTTTTTCGTGTTTATTCATTCCATAATCATCTAGTATTCATCATATAGTGATTTCGAGCTGTTTAGGTTTAATCATTACGTGTTTTTTTCTCATTCAAAATCTGATTATTATCATCCAAAAATACATGGGTTTTGGTTCGGTTTTCGTCCAATTTTTATAGATTTTAGGTGTTTTGGTGTGTTTTAAATACCTACAAGTGTTTAAAATATTTTCCATTCATTTAGAGATAATTTTTAGGCCAAAAACGGCTTGTTTTAATTCTGTGAAAATTCTAGAAAATCATAACTGTTGAACTTCGGACCCCATTTCGGACCAACTCGGACCAAATTATGGTCCTCTTCAGGTCTAATTTCGGACCGAATTTAACAAATTTCAGACCATATTTCGGACTCATCCGAACTTCGGACCATCCGAGGTTCTGTTACAGTATTTTTAAACATTTAAAATTACTTGTGCTTAATTTTAAAATTCCATCTCGGAAGATCCAAACATTAGATCCCATCCGAATTTGGTCATTTTATGTTCAAAAGTTATTTAAGTGTCCATCCGAACTATCACTGTTCATCTGAGGTTCGATCCATCCGAACTTCCGTCCATCTGAGTTTGTTCAAACAGAATTCGGTCCATCTCACTTTCATTGTTCATCCGAACTTCAGACCATCCGAACTTCACTGTTCATCCGAAGTCAACTTCATCAAAATTTCCCTCATTTTAACCGAATTCGGACCAACCAAATCACTATTCATTCGAGTTATTGTTCAACCGAAAAACTGTTCATCGGAACTTTTGATTATCCGAACTTTAGTTTCCACTTCAAAATCTCAATCTTTAAAATCAACACTATCAACCATGTCCTGAGAGGCACTTGTCCTAGGATCCGAGAATAGACCACCTGTTCTATATCCTGATGAATACGAGCAGCGGAAGTCCAGATTCATTAAATTCGTCGGTATGCAACCCAATAATCTTATGCTCCAATCCATTACCGAAGGCCCAGTCATCTATTATCGGGAAATAGCTACCAGGCCCGAAGACGAACCACCGGTTCTCGCATCTAAAGTTGAACATGAACCTGCAAATGAGGAAAAGAGGGACAGACAACATGCAGATAAAAGGGCGGAGTATCAGATCTACCAAGCCCTTCCCACTGATATCCTTGTTGGGGTGGATAGCAATATATCTGCCAAAGAGATGTGGGATGAATTCCAAGTTCAAATGCTAGGGGCTGATTTGGATGGCGAGCTAAGATTGAGGAGGGTAAGGCAAAATTCACTGAGTTCAGGCCCAAAGACTGGGAGTCTCTTCAGGCCACATTCACTAGATTTTGTGTTGTTCTGAACGAGTTAAAGAAACTGCACATCAAGAAAGATTAGGATGACATCAACATCCAGTTGTTTGCTTCCTTAGCCCCTGAATGGCAAGTTGCAGGCCGGGCCACTAGAAGAGTGTTAGACATTCCAAATTTGTCTATTAATGAGGTTTTAAAGGAACTGAAAAAGTATCAGGGAAATGTCGATCATCAAAAGTAGATGGCTAATCAGTTAGCATCCCTGTTACTCTCTGCAAACATGGGCATCAAACCAGCTGATTTCTCTGGCCCTTATCTCCAAGAAGAACCTATCTACTGCATCCTATGCTCAAGGTTCTTCATCATCTCAGTGTAGATATGCTTCTCCCCCGCGTGAGTCTTTAGATGAAGAAGAGGCAATGATTCAGGAACAGATTGCCTAATGGACTAATCGTCTTCAACAAAGACGTACCAAGACAAACAATAAGCTTCGCTATGATACTGGGCCGCGGAGGTATTCTGATGATAGTACGGATGAAAGGAGAGATGACTACCGAAGAGATGATAGGAGAGAGGGATATAGAAGAGATGATAGAGACGACCGGAGATATGATGACCGGAGGGACTATCGAGATGATCGCCATTATGACAAGCTTGACGATAGATAGGATCATCGGAGAGAGGATAGACGATACTTTAATCCTAGGGATGATCGGAGGGATAAGAGGCGAGATGATCAAAGGGAATATGATCGTAGAGACAACAGGAGAGATGACAGCCGCGAACCTCGTCGTGCCGATAGGAGGCCGGTTGAAAGAAGAGATGAAACCCCTAGAGCTGATGAGCCAAAAGGGAATGATGAACGTCTGTGCTACAAATGTGGAAAATCGGGCCACTTTGCTCGGGAATGCAAAAACTAGTTTGAAAGAGACGTTGGATGTTATGAGCGAAAGTTGGAGGCCGCTAAGAAGAGATCTGATGCTACGGCTCTGATTGCTCAAGAAGAGAATTGGGATGATGCGGATACTGACGAAGAGGACGATAAAGGAAATAATTAGTACATGGCAGATCGTATTGGACTAGCTGACTATGCAACAAAGTTAGATTCATAATCAGACACGGCTGCTGAGGGGGAGACACAGCAAGATCCACCAGCATGTCTGATGGCTAGGTCCGGGGATCCTGAACGTTCCTCGTCAGATCATGAGGCACATGACGTACATTCCTTTTACATTGCAAAGCATGTAAATAATTTATCTCTACTAAATTAAAGTAACTTGCACACACAAATACTTGTTCTAGAAGCTAGATTAAATGCAGGAACAGAAAAGTGTGTCAAGGCTGAACATATAGCCCAAACCTTAAAAAAATAATCTGAGTTATATCAAAAGAAGTGGTTAACTAATCATGACGTGATAAAACAGATGCTAATTGAAAAGGTAGATGTTCAGGTTAGGAATACGTATCTTGATTCTTGTATGAATAGATTATCAAATGAAAAGAACTCTTTAAAATCAGAAATATTTGTTCTATCAAAACAATTAGAGACTGTAAGTATGGAAAACATAGATAGTTTAGAAAAAAATAAAATGATAGAAGAAGATTGAGTAGGTTTGTACTCTCGCATAAAGACCCTAGATGATGAATTTCTAAAACGGGGTCAAACAGAACAAACTATTCACTTAAACCAACCCAAAGAGACTAGGTTTTATCATTCCAAACAAGGAATTGGTTTTAAAAATCCTAAGTACTTGGAAAAGGTTCCACAAGTTTTACCTATTTTTTTTTATGACATGACATATATGGGTGTTGGGTTGAAATATTTCATTTATCAATCATCGGAAGAAATTTTAACCCAAGAGGATGAGAAACGAAATGAAAATAAAGAAAAAGAAACATCTTTTAAATATGAAGAGCTAAACAAGAGTTATCCTTATAGAGTACATACTCTAGAGGAAGATTTCTTGTCTAGTTATTTAGAGGCTGAAATGAAAGCAGAACCAGTCAAACCAATCCCTCATCTTTATATTCCTACAAAAGTTCTTCAACATAAAATCAAAGTTTTAGAAAAGGAATTAAAGTCAACTCGAAAGAAAGCTCTTGATTATCAAGAAGCTCTTCCTAAAAGTGTGGAAAAATTTACAAACCTAAGTTTTCAACAAACTGTAGAATTAACTGTCTACAAGGAAAAATTTGACATGGTTTCAGAAAGCTTAAAAGAGCCAAAAGTTTCTCACCCTATCAAAATCCCTCTGATATCGTCTGAAAAAGGTAAAGCTAAGGTTGAAATTTCTTCTATCAGTTTTAAAGGTGAGTGCTCAAAACCTTTCAAAGCTAAGGTTTCAAAGAAGACTCAGATTC
The DNA here is from genome assembly GCA_020465985.1 of Centrapalus pauciflorus. Classification (NCBI taxonomy): domain Eukaryota; kingdom Viridiplantae; phylum Streptophyta; class Magnoliopsida; order Asterales; family Asteraceae; genus Centrapalus; species Centrapalus pauciflorus. The sequence continues at coordinate 68,345 of JAANYP010000785.1, forward strand.
AATCCAAGTCTTCTAAGAAACCCACTCACCATGAAATTCAAAATCTAAGTCTTCCATGCGTACTACTATGGTTGTTTTGTTCCTACAGATCATGTGAGAAGAGTGCCAAAAACGTCTATGCAAGATTTTTCAAGTTTTATTTTGGTGAAGAAGGCTGTTATGCCAAATGAATTTGTTTCTAGAGATAGGTTGCATGTAATATCAGAGAAACACTGTTTATAATGATGATTCTGATTCTATTTCTTTTTTAAAGTATTCTTTTAGTGACTTGTTTAAATTATGTCCAATTCGTTTTAGACGTCAAGTACCTGAAATGAATGCTTTTGTGCCTTATCCTGCTAAGAGAATTCGGAAAAAGAAAATAAAAAATGTTGCACCATCGGCCTCCACAAAAACTGAGACTTGTACTTTGCCTTGGCCCAAAACCAAAGCAAATGTCAAACGAGTCTCAAAAAGTCAAAAACCAAAGGTAATTTCAACGCCTAAGGTTCCAAAGCCTGTTAAGTCCAAATATCAATGGATTCCAAAAGGCACTGCATCTGGTCCATATATAACTGCAAAATGGGTTCCTAAGACTCCACACATGCCATATTCACCTAGAACACCTAACCTAAAAGGAGCCATCTTAAGATGGGTACCCAAAGTTGTGTAAATTTGATGCAGATGGTTCTTGGTTACTTCAGATCAAGACCCGAACTTCATTGAATTGGCTTCTAGTTATCATAGGCTAGGACCTGTTCTTCTTCTTATCGGTTGTGCTTAAACCAACATGTTTGGCTTCTGTGCACTCAGCTCAGGACCCGGTCTAAACCCATCATGTCTTCTGAACATCTCGGTTCAGAACACGGTTTGCATGTTAATTTATGATGGATATGTTTAAATGCTTATAGATTTTCATTGCATATATTCTTTATTTCAGGCAAAATCCATCTGGTATATGGATTCGGGTTGCTCTAAGCATATGACTGGGAGAAGAGAATTATCGTCCAACATAGTAGAACAATATCGTGAGACAGTCAAATTCAGGAACAATCATCATGCTCACATAAAAGGATATGAGGATTTAGTCTTGAATAATCTAGTCATCAAGGATGTTGACTATGTTGAGGGATTATACATTTCTGTTTAGCATAGGTGAACTCTGCGATAAAGGATTAGAGGTTACATTTAGGGCTAATAACTATAGTGTTAAGAGTATGGATGGTAAAGAAATATTATCCGGTTCCCGTAACTCTAACCTTTACACTATCGATGTAGCTAAGCTTATGGTTAAGGATAGCATCTGCCTTCTGTCAAAAGCCTCTTCAAAAGGCTCTTGGTTGTGGCATCATAGGCTATCTCACTTAAATTTCGAGAAGATCAACAAGCTGGTTGCAAAACAACTGGTGAAAGGACTCCCAGAACTGGGATATGAAAAAAGATCATCTATGTGGAGCATGTGAGAAAGGAAGAAAGAAAAGATCATCTCACAAATCAAAACCAAAACCATCATCGAAGAGAGTGTCGGAGTTACTTCATATGGATTTATGCGGTCCAATGCGAACAAAAAAGCATAAATGGGAAGTGATATGTGTTGGTTATCGTTGACGACTATTCACGATATACCTGGGTAAAATTCTTGCGATTCAATGATGAGACAGCTCATGAGATCATTGACTTTATTAAGAGTGTCGAAACCCAACAGCAGTTGTCCGTTCAATCAATCCGATCTGACAACGGAACGGGATTCAAGAACTCAGTGGTAGAGAGCTTCCTTCGATCCAAAGGTATTCATCATCAGTATTCTGCTGCCAGAACACCTCAACAAAATAGAGTCATAGAAAGGCGTAACCATACCCTTGTGGAAGCTGCTCGTACTATGCTGACCTATTCAAAGCTACCTCCGTTCTTGTGGGCTGAAGTCGTGTCAACTGCTTGCGACACACAGAATCGCTCCATAATCCATAAGCTTTTCAATAAAACTCCATATCAACTCCTTTTGGATAAAATACCTTTTATCAACTACTTACATGTAATTGGTTGCAGGTGCTACGTGCTTAATGACAAAGACAACCTCAGGAAATTCAACGAGAAGGCGGATGAAGCGATCTTCATTTGAGACTCATCCAACTCGAAGGCATATCATGCATTCAACACTCGCAGCAGATTTGTTGGTACATCGTGTGTGACGATAGCAGTCTAAGTGTATTAGCATTTTGGTTCAAGTGATATTGCAAAGTATTGAATATTAACGAGTGTTTGATATATGTGTTTATATATGTTTGATAGCTATTGATTGTATGTTTGAACTTGATGTAATGTATTTCAAGAAGTTCAAACATAAAGTTCAAAGATAAATTCAAACATAAGTTAAAACATAAGTTCAAATATAAGTTTAATATGTGAAATTCGATTTTAGAATAAATTCGAATTCATCATTAAATGACATTCGAATTTATAGTAAATTCGAATGTGCACTATAAGGCAGATTCGAGAGTGTCAAGGGGACAAACTCGAATGGGCCTTGGGCCTGATTCGAGTTTGGCCCATGACAAACTCGAATGAGCCTCTATAATTAGGGATTAACTCGAACCATTAGTAGACTTTTGCAGAATTTTGTGTGTGATTAGCAGAAGGCGATCTCGAGTTTATCAGCAATCTGTGTGTGTGTTCAGAGAGAATCATTACGTAGGTTCGTTCGTGGTCGACCGTACAGCGTTGTGGTAGTCTCCGTGTTTCGTGTGAGTGTTATATCCGTCAAGCCGCTAACGAGGATTCCGCACTCGTTAACGGTGTCACGTCTAGATAGATCTGTTTCTTGACGCTTTTTGACGGTTGTTCTCACTTGTTGTTGGATTTTTCGAGCTTATCAAATTGAAATCCAGGAAATACTTTGTTGTAGTTCACATTTTTGATCAAAATCAATATTTTTACTTGTAAAAATATTGATTTAATCTGAAAAACGTGAAAAACTCGAGGTATTAGCCGTTTCTCGAATTTGCGGCGCTCGACTTTGTTAAGGAGACATTAGGGTTTTGCTCATCTTCGAGTTTGACCAAAATACGCTCCTTTCAAGTTTCCTAAAAAGTGTTTTCGAGTTTGGCCATTTCGAATTTACTTTAGGCTTCGACTTTGCACTAAAGTCGAATAGGGGGGACTTGAGTTTATCTGGGTTTCGAGTTTGAGTAGCGTTCGAGTTTACCTGGACATTCGATTTTGGGGACATTCGACTTTGTCATCACTTTCGACTTTAATTGGATTTAAACACTTAAATCGAATTTAATTCCAAATAGGTTTAAGTTTAATTAGTTTCGAATTTACCTAAATTCGAGAGAATCAATTTAAATTAATTTCGAATTAAATTAATTAAGTTAAATTTCAATTATCATTGAAACAATGACAAGTCTACAACGGTTTCTGGAGATGGATCACGAGGTCGGAAAAGCCAATACTCCGCCAAAATTGATGAAACTTGAAGATTACTATTGGTGGAAGGATCGGTTTGCCGACTTCGCACGTTTTAACGATATGCGAATGTGGATATGTATCGACGAAGGATACATTCCACCGACAGCTGAGATCGAGGGAAGACAAAAGGTTGTTCCTTATTCTAAAATGAAGGATGATTACAAAAAGCTGTTTGAAGTAGAGAATCGTGCTTACGCTATGATCAGAATGGCGTTACCTGAGGACATACTACACACTTTTCGAAATCAGAAGACAGCCAACGAGTTGTGGGAGGCATTGGAAAAAAGGTGTGAGGGTAACCCGAGGGTTAGAAGGAAACGTATGGAGATGCTTAAGCAGCAGTTTGCGATCTTCAAAGCATTAAAGGATGAAAAGCTGGAGGACACCATCACACGTTTCTATCATCTGCTGACTGAGTTAGACAGTCATGATATTGAGTATAGTGACACTGAAAAGAATAATAAGCTTCTGGATGCTTTACCGGCCAAATCGGCGATGTACGTGGCCTTGATTAAGCATGATGAGGATAAATACTATACTCTAACTCTGGAGAATGTGCTGGGAACGCTGAGGGCATATCATTTTGAGTTATTGAAGGCAGAAATGGATTATGAACAAGTTCAAAATCCTGCAATGTATTTTGGAAAATCAAAACCTTCAGTGGCAGCCAAAATGAAGACAGCCACAGCCTTCTTCTCGGGAGAAACATCGTCCCCAGCTGAGCCAGAGGACGCACAGTAGAGCTTTCTTAGGGTTTAGTAGACCAGAAGAACAGCAAAATCAGGCAACACCGGCGTCTACATCTCAGGGTTATTCTAAGATGCCTATGAGTGCTAAATCGGCTGAAGACCATCTAAATCCATTGGCTTCATTCGTGGCCGCATATGGAAATTGCGTTCAGGGTAAGATCAACGATCCTGCACTCTGGGATGAGGATTACGATCAGGTAGACCCTGATGACCTTGAAGAAATGGATCTCCAATGGCAACTGGCCATGGTAACTCAACGGGTTAAGAGGTTCATAAAACGGACGGGAAGAAATATGAATATGAGTAACAACAGGATTGGCTTCGATAAGTCCAAAGTAAAATGCTACAACTGTCAAGGGTTAGGACATTTCGCCAGAGAGTGTCAGAGACCAAAGGTAGAGAATTAACAAGGGCAGAATCAGAATCATGGACAGTATCAGAACAAATCACAACAGCGATATCTTCCGAGTACATCAACCAGTCAAGCAAACATAGCTGGTCTGTTATCTAACGTCACATCAGACAGACAGCTGGACGGTACTTATGACTCGAGTACACATCCAGAAACTAACGCCAGAACCTTTATGGCTGAAGTCACTGAGAGTGGATGTGAAGGAGCAGAGCAGAACACAGGGGACAGTAGTCAACAAGAAAGCAGTCCGATGTGGGTGGAGAAGTCGGATGATCAGACGATTTTGGAGTTTGCCGCTCAGATGGCCAACGTAGAATCAGATCATACGAAGGTAAGTCAGAATTTCTCTCTTTTCCATGAATTGTGTGTTTTATGTGCTACTTCTAACGATAGGTTAAATTTAGTACTAGAATCACATCAAAATATATCTGCTCAAAATGAATCATTGAAATCAGATAATGCTAGCCTGATTGATATAAAGCAAGATCTTAGGGATAAGCTTAAGGCTGATGCACAAGATGTTATAGTTCTAAAGGACAAACTGAGCGAACAGTGTGTTAGGTTAGAACTCATGTATGAACATGTTGAGGCATTAACCAAGGAGCTGAAAACCAAAGACATAGAGGTAGCTGAGTCTAAGGTGAAGGTAGCTGAGGCAAATAGTAAACTTGAAAAGTTTAGGAACTCAAGTCTTAACCTAGGGAAAATTTTAGATGCTCAACGTCAATCTAAAAAGCCTGTAGGTCTAGGATATCATGAGAGTCCTCCGCCTTTTAATGACAACTATGTGCCTCAACCTCAGGAGAAAACTGAGAAATCAGTAGACTTAGAGGAAATACCGGAACCAGTGTCTGAACCTGTAAAGGAAAATACACCTAAGGTGACTAATACTAATGTCAAGATTAAGAAAGTCAAATTTGTGCCTTCCTCTAGTGATACACTTGTAAGAAATCACAAAATTGATTTTAATGATCAAGATGATGAACCAGTCACTATAGATGCACCAAAAGAACCAGACACTAGTGAGACACCTAAGTCAAAGGGCACACACAAGAAGTCTATTGACAAAATGTCTTGCTTTAGATGTCACGAAAGGGGGCACGTTGCTTCTAACTGTCCGCATAGGAAAGTAGACAATTCACCTAAGACAGGGAAGCCAAAACAAGTTAAGCCTTCTACAAGTGTTGCGAGCACTAGTAGTTCTCAGACTACCGAGAAAACTGTGCAAGCTACACCAAAAATGGCTGTGAAACAAATACCGTGAAAGGTGGACCAAAAGAAGTGATTAGGACTAATTCACCAAATCGAGTCATTAATCAATCTAGGTCTGGACCACAACCACAATATAGGAGCACAACACCTAGCAGAGCTTACACTCCGGTTAGGTCACACACTCCTGTTAGACATCACCCACCGGGTAGAGCTCAGGGATATCAGTCTGAAATGAATTATAATGGTAACTATTCAAGAGCTCCACAACAAATGCCTACTCAAAGGCAAAGAGTGAACTTAAATCACTCGGCACCACAACAAACTCCAGTTCAAAGACCCAAGTCACCTAAAAGGCGAGATGGGTATTTGAAAGAGTTTAAGTATGTGGACGAGAATGGTATAACCAAGTCAGTTAAGGCTTGGGTTCCCCGTGATAACTAACCTATTTTCTTTCATGTGCAGGAGATAACCACAGGTCTAAACAACAAATGGTTCGTCGACAGGATGCTCCAGGCACATGACAGGGGAAAGAAGTCTACTTACAGACTTCAAGGGATGGAATCGGGGATTTGTATCATTCGCGGGAAATAAGGGAGGAAACATCACGGGTACTGGAGTGGTCATTAATGGGACGATCAAATTGGATAAAGTTTCACGTTGATAAACTGGTTCATAATCTCATTAGTGTATCTCAAATCTGTGATAAAAAGAATTCAGTGATGTTCACTGATACATAGGCGTTATTGCTAAAACCGGGTTTCCATATACCTGAAGAGTGGATTCTGATGAGGGCACCAAGGAAGAATGACTTGTACATGCTCGATATGAACAAGCCGGAAACTTCGATGGGTCCAATCTGTCTGTTATCTAAAGCTTCAGAGACTGAATCGGTTTTATGGCACAGACGTATGGCACATTTACACCTGAGGAAAATGAACTATATAACGAAAAATGGATTGGTGCAGGGTGTGCCTATGAAGAGTTTTCAGTTCGAGGATAAGTGTCTACCATGCAAGAAAGGCAAACAACATAAGAAGGCACACAAGTCAAAGACTCAGACCTCCATCTCTACCACATTCGATTTGTTGCATATGGACCTCTTCGGACCAATCAACAAAAGGAGTATAGGTGGTAGTTGGTATTGTTTAGTTATCACTGACGATTACTCACGATTTTCTTGGGTTTTCTTTCTAGGTACAAAGGACGAGACAACTTCCAAGCTCATCGGGTTCTTAGACCAAGTGGAGAATTCATATGGAACAAGAGTTAAACGACTTCGTAGTGATAATGGAACAGAATTTAAAAACACTGTATTTGGTGTATATTGCCTATCAAAGGGCATAGTGCACCCTATGAGCCACAACAAAATGGGGTGGCCGAACGAAAGAACAGGACATTGATTGAGGCAGCAAGGACTATGCTTTCGGATTCAAAGCTTCCTACCATGTTTTGGGGGGAGGCAGTGAATACCGCATGTCATATTTTAAACCGGGTCCTTACTGTCAAATCTTTGAACAAAACCTGTTATGAAATTTTGAATAAACGGCCACCTAATTTAACTGGCTTCGAACCTTTTGGGGTACCATGTACTTTATTGCGAACAAAAAATCAACCTAACTTTGGTGAAAAGGCTGACGAAGGATACTTCCTAGGTTATGTGCCGAACTCACCAAACAAACGGGTTTTTAACAAAACTAATGGTACAGTAGATATTGTGTATAACATTGAAGTTACAAGTTATACAAATGAACCCCAAACAGGTCCGGAATGGATATTTGACTATGACAAACTGTTTGAGTCATTTAACATTCCTTTGGATGAAAATGCAGGTACCATCGAAAAGGACATGGCGACGTTGAATCTGAATGACGAGGGTCATAGCTTTCCAAGGACCACATTTCAATCAACATCCGAGCCTACTTCAACTGAAGATGGATCTCCAGAAGTCACTGATTCAGAAGCACCTATAAATGAGAATCAGGCTCAGACAACAAATTCCAACTCTGAGGAAACTGTCCACGAGGAAGAAAATGTGGAATCTGATGTTGTTCCCCCGTTAAGTGAAATAGGATCAAATTTAGGAGATAATCTGAGAGTTGACGAGATAGAGACTTCTAGGATCAACAAAAACCATCCTATAGAAAGCATCATAGGAAATCCTAATGCGGGTGTGAGGAATAGGAGTAGTTTAAATAACAACACTGTGTTGTTGTCGATAATAAACGACTCTGAGGCCTTTCATACCTGCCTCTATTCTTGTTTCATCTCGCAAGTAGAGCCGAAAAACGTGCAAATGGCACTAAAAGATAACTCCTGGGTTGAAGCGATGCAGGAAGAACTCTCTCAATTTAGGAAACTAGAAGTGTGGGAGTTAGTTCCATTACCTCGAGGGGAAATAGCAATAGGAACCAAATGAGTTTTCAAGTGCAAAAGAGACGATCGGGGTATAGTCACTCGCAACAAGGTTATGTTAGTTGTAAAGGGTTTCAACCAAGAGGAGGGAATCAATTACAATGAGGTGTTCGCGCCAGTAGCAAGGTTGGAAGCAATTCGTTTGTTTCTGGCTTTTGCTTCCTTCAAGGGCTTTAAGGTTTATCTGCTAGACGTTAAGAGTGCTTTCCTCTATGGGAAAGTGAAAGTACTAGTGTATGTAGAACAGCCGCCCGGGTTTACAGATCCGAAATATCCAGACAGACTATATCGATTAGATAAGGCTCTGTATGGATTGCATCAAGCACCAAGGGCGTGGTACGAGACTCTGTCCAACCATCTGTTAGAAAATGGGTTTGAAAGAGGAAGGATAGAAAGTACGTTGTTCGTAAAGCGAAAGGGAGAACACTTCATCTTGGTACAAGTGTACGTCGATGATATCAATATTGGATCATCAGACGAGCAAATGTGCAAGGATTTTGAGAAGGTGATGAAGTCAAAATTCGAGATGAGTGCAATGGGTGAGTTGTATTTCTTTTTGGGTTTGCAAGTTGACCAGAAGAAGGAGGGGATGTTTATCCATCAGACGAAGTATGTCTACATCGCTTCGGGATGGAAGGGACAAAACTGATAGCTCATTTTAGCACGCCGATTCAAGTGAATCCTAATCTCGGACTGGGTACTGAAAGTGATACCGATGTGGATCCGACGTTATATCGGGCCATGATTGGGACACTTATGTATTTAATTGCTTCAAGACCTGACATTATGTTTGTTGTTTGTATTTGTGCTAGGTTTCAAGCTAATCCGAAAGAGATGCACATGAAAGCTGTGAAGCGGATTCTACGATACCTCAATTCGAAACCGAAGCTGGGACTTTGGTATCACGCGGAGGGCGATCTGGAATTGGAGGCGTTCACGGATTCAGACTTCGAAGGATGCAGCTTGACGCGCAAGTCATGAACTGGAGGTTGTCAATTCCTAGGAGGGAGACTCATTTCCTGGCAATGCAAGAAACAGACTTCGGTAGCCGTGTCAACGTGCGAGGCCGAGTACGTTGCTGCTGGTAGTTGCTGTTCACAGGTTCTGTGGATACAACAACAATTGCGGGATTACGGTTTGGCTTACACTGAAACTCCTATTAGGATAGATAACCAGTCAACTATTGCAATAACCAATAATCCAGTTAAACACAGTAAAACGAAGCACATAGACATAAGACACCACTTTATACGTGATTGTGCTAAAAAGAATTTAATTAAGTTGGTAAAAGTGGCAACGGATGATAATAATGCAGATTTATTTACCAAAGCTTTTGATAAGTCACGGTTTGAGTATTTGATTCAACTAAACGGAATACGTAATCCAGAGTGAGTTGACCTTAGTAGAGTTTTATTTCTTTTTATAGCAGGAGTATTTCTTTCTTTTTATAGTAAGTTTAGTAACTTAGGATAGTTTCTATTTTTAGTAAGTTAGTAGATTATAGTATTTTCTTGCTATTACTTATGGAAAACAAAAAGAAAAAAGAGAGAAAATCATAAAAAATTCAAAAAAAGAGAATATCGGAAAAAGAGTTAAAGTCTTAGATGCATAGGTTCAAAGTGACGAAAATTTAGCACAGTTAATACAAGCTCTAAGTGTTTAGCTTTCACACATAATGCACCTAAAATTCTAAGTGTTGTACATTATCTAGTTTGATATGTTGGTAGGCATAATACATATAGGGAGTCTCAAGGCTAATAAAATATTCAAGAAAAAGTCAACGTGTCACTAACTTAGATGTATGACCAACTGGTCATAATTTTTATGTTAAAGACATACAGACATTGATTCTAAATGAGGTATGCAAACTTTCTAGGGATGTATAGCAACATCAGATACATCTTAAAAATGTAAAGAATAGAAAAATCATACTGAGTTGAGAGTCAAAACAAGTAACTCTGTTGTACGTAAGTACAGACCTGTTGCCTCTGTTTTGATTCGGGTTAGCAAGATAAGTCGATTTGTTGTATGTCGGTAAAGACCTGTCACCGCTGTCTTGCTAGCTTTAGAAATAATCCTTAAGACAAACTAAGACACTTTATTGTATGTAAATACAGACCTGTGTCCGATGTTTGCCTTTTAAAGAAAGTTTGCAAATACCAAAAAGTTAGAATCATTGTGTGTATGCCTTGATCATAAAAGTATGTCTATGTCTGAGTCACGTAAGATAATTTCATGATAAATAAAAAGGCCAAGGGATATTCCGAAATGTAACATGTTTAAAGGGGAAATAATACCAACAATCGGCTAGAAATGTATGTCACGCCAAACAATCAAAGGGATCAAAAATTCCTAAGTGTGAAAGTTTAAGTACTGAAAGTGCGTATTTGACGCCGCTATCTGATTGAACCTTTCTTTGACTATACTCGTCAAAAATATGTTGTTAAGTTTTTAGTATAGGTTGTAAATTTTAAATAATGTAGTTTAGTCTAAGTTTAATTTTTGTTCAAAATTTTAACTTTAATTTAATTTAATTTATTTTTATTTATATTTTATTTTATTTTATTTTTACTTAGGAAAAAAGTCAAAATTACTGAGGGTGCATTCCTAGTTGAATAAAATAAAAATTGCGTGAAAATCTTGTGCTTAGGGTAAAAAATTTGGCATAGTTTATTCCGTTACACGAAAAGGTTGTAAAAGTTGAATTTATTTCAAAGATTTTCAATATTTATAAATTTTTCAAGTTTAAATTCGAGTTTAAGGTAAAATCGAATATACATTCGAATTTGGCAGATTTCTCGAATTTGCTGATAAATTCGAACGTAGACAAACTCGAAGGTGGTTGATATAAATAGGTCAACAGTGACAAGTCATTATCACCTACATTCGACTTTGAGCATTCGACTTTACTGACAGCGATTTCGAGTTTATCTTCGACTTTGACGATTTTCGAGTTTCGCACTATTTGACAACTCTTGTCCATTTGTGTTCGAGATTACCAACAAATCTAGGTATAATCAATAGTATTGTACGAGATTTAAGTGGTTTAGACGCCATTCGAGCCAATATCAATGGATTTTTAAAGTTTAATGGTAGAAAGTTTGTTTTTCAAAATTACAAACTTTGAACCGGTGAAAAGTCAAATTGATTATGAATATATTTGATTAGAACCTATTAGGACTAATGAATGTGATTTTCTACGTCTAAAATGGTTAAAATCTTGGAGTTTTGTGATTAAAGTGACCGACATTCTCGAGTTTGTTCATAGTCTCGAGTTTGATCGTGGTCTCGAGTTTGTCACTAAACTCGAATGAGTGGTTCTTCGAATCTGTTGTTCGAATTTGACATTATATTCGAATATTTAATTAAAATTTTAATTAAGCTTGTAGAAATTCATAAGTGTTGGATTTTGTCCTTATACAAGTTCAAAATAAAACAAATTTGAATTTACACAATTTTATTGCTTTTTAATAATTCTAATATTTTATTTGCTATATTGTGCAGACATGGCTGGCAGAATTTTTGTTCCGAAGCATAACATGGTCATCTCTCCTGACCATGCTATTCCAGAGGCTCAAGCCTTCCGCCAGATGGTGGATTTTCTGATTGGATCAAGGATTGCTTATTCTTTATCCCATAACATTCAGATAGTCATCCCATACGTTCGTCAGTTTTGGGATCACTTGCAAGTGGAATGTACTGTTACTCCGACAGTACTAAGGACGAGGGTCGCTGGACACCCTCTGGTGTTTTCAGCAGATATGCTACGTCAAGTTTTGCAGCTTGGATCTCAGGAACAGGAGAATGGGCCGATTGACTTCCCATTAGCAATCAGGCAAGCAGCCTTTGTCAGAATGGGATATAGTTTGGACGTGACTAAATCCTCTTACATGAAGAGCGGACTGATCGGCCAATGGCGATATCTAGCTCATGTTTTCATGGTATGTTTTGAAGCAAAGAAGCAGGCTTCGATTACATTGTATCGAAGATTCAATCTGGGATGATAGCTTTGGTTTACAATCAACGATTCAGCTTTTCAGAGATGTTCTTCACCGAGTTTGTTCACCAAATAACAGCTCCGGACCGTGAAAGATTTATGCTTTATCCGAGATTTGTAATGATGTTGATCAGACATTTCCTGCCAAATCTGCCACAGCTCAATGAAATTCAAAGTGTTGCGGTCATAGACAAACGAATATTTGCTGATTGTTCATCTCATCGAGGAAGATTAGCTATTCCAGTGGAGGCACCATTGTTTGGGGCAGTAATTAATCCAAATTTCCAAGTAAGGGAAGATGCCAACTGGGCAGGGGATTTACCAGTTCCGCAGCAACCACAGCAACAGCGACCGCAGCAACCAAGGCCTCAACAACAAAGAAGGAGGCAACGCCCATCAGCTAGAAAAACCCAGGCACCTAGGCCTTCAACTAGTCAAGTACAGGAGACTAAAGAAGCTACAGCTGCAGGTGCGGAAGCTAGTACTTCAGATGTAGCTCCCGGAAATGATCAAAGGGCAGAAACATTAGAAGAGATATGGGCTTCAGGGCCAAATGCAAATGTGGAAAGAACTACAGAGCTAGTATGGGACATTCTGGAACCACCGGAAGAGGAAGTTGACATTTTTAGGCAAATAGATGAGTATCAACCTGAGCCAACATGTGATGACGAGTCAGCTTCAGATACCGAATCAGAAGAGATGGAAGAGATTAAGGTTGAAAAAGAAACAGAAGATACTTCTATTCACATAAGCACTTATGGATCGAGGATAGTGGTGATAAATGAAGAAGGTACAAGGAGACGAGCTTCGAGGGATTCTGACGACTCAGATTTTGAAGAGGAAGATGTACTGTTGGTGCCTAGGCAAAGGGCCAAAAGGCATCGGTTCATGCAGGGAGCTTCGTCGGCTTCTGCTTCTGAGCCAGAAATACCTCAACCTCCACCCGTTCAAACAACCATTCCTCCTTCACCTCCACCCGTTCAAACATCCCCCCTCGCCAATCATTCCAGCTCCCATACAATCCATACCATCCACATCATCCACCTTCATAGACAATCAATGGTTTTCTGAGCTAAAAAGCAAGGTCGGCTTCCAACAAGTCCAAATCTTTCATCTGACTAAGGCTCTCGGCGAAATTCAAACGCAGAATGCTAATATAGACAAAGAGAATGCTGAGTTGAAGAGAACAGTTGGAAAAATGGAGGAAGAAAATCTAGAGCTTAAAACTTTTGTTTCCGATCAAGCTGCTGAGATTCGATCGATGCATTCCCTAATTGAGCAATTATTGAAAAATCTAAAGGCTCAGGGGAGACGAGTAGTCGGGATCAGGAGGAGCAACCAAGGGGTGGAGATGATGAATGCCATGATCCCAGTGCACCAAAAGATAATGAGCCAGTAGATTTTCCTGCTGCTTTGTATGTTGAAACTCAGGGGGAGCCGAGTCAAGGTAGATCAGAAAGAGGAGAAGCAAGCTCCTCAAAGATTACAGAGAGTGAAGTGCACGAAATGATTGAAGCATTAATGGATATCGATGAAGACCCTCTAGATTTTGGTTTTGATTTTGAAGATGAAATTGAAGATCTGGAAGACGGTGAGTTCGTGCCTGAAGATATAGCTGATTTGAAGTCTGATGATGAGATTTATGTTGATGAGGATGATGAGGCGAATGAGATCATTGTTCAACAAAGCCCTATCACAGATACATACGTGACAGAAGGAGATAGTGTGATTGACATAGAATTAGTAAAAGCTACTTTAAATGCTGAATCATCAATTGAAGAGCCTTCCAGAGAGCTTACAAACGAAGAAAAAAGGAAGCTGTGGTTCAGGGTAGAGAAAAGGAGCTAGAGCTGAAAAACAAGATACGTGTGCCGGGTGCTGGAGAGCTATCGGGAAATATTTTAAGCTGGTTCTTTGATCGAGAATTGCAGCTATTCATTATCAAACGAAAGGATGGCCTCCAGTATCTCAGAAGAAGTCTGAAAACCTTCAACTCCTTGCCAAAAGTTGAAATAAAAGCGTTAGCATGGAAGGAGCTTATTAATATTGGCGACGACCCTTATGCTGAAGTAATAGCTAAGATAATTTGAAAAGAAAGGAGGTGGAGGAAATTTGAGAGGCTCAATCCAAGGGTTGGTAAACGAGTGATGGACAATACTCGAATTGACCCTCTAACTGGTAGACCGTGGATGAAAATTCAATATAAACCAGTTAGATATATGAAGAAAGTTCCTCTAAAGCAATGCCACGGAACGTTTTGAAAAATCTCAATTGGTGGTATGTGGAAAGTGAAACAGGTGAAGCGGTAATGGAGGACTTTGAAGAAAAAGTAATTCTTAGAGTGTATGATCCGCTGCACCTAGTTAATCTATCCAAAGATGACATGCAAGTGCTCTACAATCATCAAATCTCAAGTGATGCACATATGGAGTATGAGGCTAGAAAGTATCAGAATGTAATTAAAGTATGTGTTGAGAAAGGATTGTATGCTGGCAGTAGTTTAAATAAACAAAGTACTTAAACAAAATGTAAATAGTTAGAAGCTATCGTCAAGGTGGAGTCTGTTGGTACACCCTGTGTGACGATAGCAGTCTAAGTGTATTAGCATTTTGGTTCAAGTGATATTGCAAAGTATTGAATATTAACGAGTGTTTGATATATGTGTTTATATATGTTTGATAGCTATTGATTGTATGTTTGAACTTGATGTAATGTATTTCAAGAAGTTCAAACATAAAGTTCAAAGATAAATTCAAACATATGTTAAAACATAAGTTCAAATATAAGTTTAATATGTGAAATTCGAATTCATCATTAAATGACATTCGAATTTATAGTAAATTCGAATGTGCACTATAAGGCAGATTCGAGAGTGTCAAGGGGACAAACTCGAATGGGCCTTGGGCCTGATTCGAGTTTGGCCCATGACAAACTCGAATGAGCCTCTATAATTAGGGATTAACTCAAACCATTAGTAGACTTTTGTAGAATTCCGTGTGTGATTAGCAGAAGGCGATCTTGAGTTTATCAGCAATCTGTGTGTGTGTTCGGAGAGAATGATTGCGTAGGTTCGTTCATGGTCGACCGTACAACGTTGTGGTAGTCTCCGTGTTTCGTGTGAGTGTTATTTCCGTCAAGCCGCTAACGAGGATTCCGCACTCGTTAACGGTGTCGCGTCTAGATACATCTGCGTAGTGCAAGACCTTACAAGAACAGTCAATGAGAGTGTGCATGTCACATTCGATGAAATGGCTGAACTGGCACCCGAAGTTAATCAATCAGGACCACGCATTACACGAATGCCTGGAGACTCTTCTTCTCAATCTACTTGTTTTTCTCCTCCTGCTTTAGTTAATTTATTTGATCCTTTTTATGTAGAATTTTTTGTTCCTAGTTTTAATCCTTCTAATGTTTCTTCTTCTGTAGTTAACACATCCAATAATTCAACTGCGCAACAAATTCCATCTGATCCTTCTTCATCCACTTTATACCCACATCCATTCACTTCATCCACTAATACATCTGCTGCTAAATCTACTCCAAAAATATCCGCAAACATAATGTCAAACATCATTCCTGCATCTGCACTAGTACAAAAATGACCTATGGTCACGGTTTTGTCCAAACTGCCTAGCCACAGTTTTTGTTATTGACGTGACTAAAGGGTCATATATGATCTTGTATTATTATGATAGCCACAGTTTATCTCAATAACTGCGACCATTTCAAATCACATTCAAACCTTAAGCCACGGTTTAACATAAGGATCGTGACAAAGACTTGTCACGGTTGCCACATTGTTACCAAATGTCATCGTTTGTCACAGTTATTTGTTTGATGTCTATAATAATCTTGTGATGGTTATTAACTGTGACGATAAATATGTATATGGTCACGGAAATCTCTTTCGGTGACCAAAGGGACACCCTGAAGTCTATATGTATGAGTCTAAATTATATGGTGGAATTAGTCACATGAATAAACTGTGACAGAAGGATAACTTATATGGTCACGAAATCGCTTTGTGTGACCAAAGGGTGGAGTTCATTAGCCACGTATGGTAAAAGAAAAACATTGTGACTATAAGTGTTTAATGGTCATGATTGAGTTCATTAAGTGTGTCCAAAAGTAAACAATTGTCATGAAATAAGAAAATTATTGTGACTATAAGTATTTTATAGTCACGGTTTAGTTTCTTATGTGTGTGTAAATGTATTTTATATTCATGATGAAAGAGAAAAATGTGACTAAGTATTTTTTTTTGTCACGATTTAATTTCTTTTATGTATATAAAAGTAATTAATGATCACGGTTTAAGAAAAAAAACATATCACCATAATTATGTTTCGGTCACAGTTTACGACACACAAGCATGTGATTATTAATATTTAAAAGTGATGGATTAAGTTTTTATGTGTGTCTAAATGTAAACAATAGTAATAGTAAAATGAAAAAGATATGATTATAAGTACATTCAAGTCACGATTTAATTTGTTTTGTGACTAAAAGCTATCAATCTCACATTAAAAAAAATCATTATAAGGGGCTTTTTTGTCACGGATTAAGCAAATTTGTGACTATTAATATTTAAAGGTGACAGTTTATTGTTTTTATGTAACTAAAAATAAACAATAGCCATGACAAAAAAATGTTGTGACTATATTTTTCTAATGATCATGGTTTAGTTTATTTCTTATTAGTGTGTAAAAGTAATAGTTTTCATGATAAAAGAAAAAAACAGTGACTATAAGTACTTTACGGTCACACGAAGAATTGGTTTGTGTGACTAAAAGTAATCGGTGGTCATGGTTTAAGTGAAAAAAAATGTCCCTATAAGTATTTTATCGTCACAGTTTAATATATTATTGTGTCTGAAACTAAACATTAACCATGATAAAAGAACAAAAATGTATTTATAAGTATTTTATGGTCATAATTTATTTTGTTTTGTGTGGTTAAAGGTTATCAATTGACATAGTTAAAAAAAACTTGTTAATATGAGTATTTTGTGATCATGGTTAATTGTGTTATGTGTGTCAAAAACTAAACATTAACCATGATAAAAGAAAAAATATCGTGACTACAAGTAGTTGTTGGTCACGACTTATTTTTTTGTCAGTTGCTAAATGTTATTAATTGTCATAATAAAAGCAGCAAAATGTGGCTATAACTACTTTATGGTCACGATTTAGTTAGTTTTGTGTGGTTAAAGGTTATTAATTGTCACAGTTTAAGAAAAATGTGGCTATAACTACTTTATTGTCACGGTTTAATTTTTTACACGTGTCTAAAAGGAACAATAGTGATTTTAAAAGAAATATAATGTGACAACAAGTATTTGATGGTCACCAAAGGGCCTTTGGCCAGGCGGTAAGAGGGTGAGATACAAGTGAGAGGTCACGGGTTCGACTCCCGTCGGAGACAAGTTGATATTTAGGTGGTGAAAGTAAGTCTTGTGTTAAATGAGTAGTTTAGGAGTAGGAGTAGGATAGTTTGCCGTTAAAGAAAGTATTTAATGGTCACAGATTGTATTGTTGCATGTGTCTAAAAGTAAGCAATTGTCATGAATAAACGAATTATTATGTGACTAAAATAATGGTATGGTCACGGTGTAGTTATTTTTGTGTGTCAAAATGTATCAATTGTCACGGTTTAATACTTTATGTATGTCCAATTGCAACCAATCGTCACATTTTAATAAATTATGTGTGTCTAAG
Source organism: Centrapalus pauciflorus (assembly GCA_020465985.1). Classification (NCBI taxonomy): domain Eukaryota; kingdom Viridiplantae; phylum Streptophyta; class Magnoliopsida; order Asterales; family Asteraceae; genus Centrapalus; species Centrapalus pauciflorus. The sequence continues at coordinate 86,291 of JAANYP010000785.1, forward strand.
TGTACCCTACGGTCACGGTTTAATTGTTTATGCATGTCTAAATGTACCAATGGTCACACCACTTAATAGTTTATGTGCGTTAAAATATTACCAATAGTCACGGTTAAATATTTGTGCGTCTTTAAATATACCAGGTGGCCACGGTTTATTTGTTTATACGTGTCTGTAAGAATGTTAACGCCACTGATTAATTGTTTATGTGTGTCTGAATGTATCCAACTGTCATGGTGTTAAAATAAATTGTGACTAAAAGTATTTTATGGTCACGGTTACTAAAATATATAGACCACAACTATATAGAAATTGTTACCATATAGCCACGGTTTTATGCCATGGCCACGGTTTTACATGTGATTTAGTCACGAATATTAAATGTAGCCATAAGGTACCAAAAGTGATACGACCTTTGGTCACGATTTGAATGAAAAATAAAACTGTGGCCAAAGGTCTATGGCCACGGTTTTTTAACGTGGCGGAAGACATATTTTGTATTAGTGCTGATCACCTTGAACCCGAACAGGAACCAGTGGTACCTTCTTTCGAAACCATCGACCATGACTCATCATCCATTCCCACACTCAACACTGAGGTTCCATCTCGTTCACCTCTTCCACAGGAGACAAAATGGATCCGGAGTCAGCCAACCAATCAAATTATTGGTGATCTCTTGACCGGTGTCCAAACCCGAAGGGCATCTGCTAATGAAAGTCTCTTTGCATCATTCGTTAGTATGATAGAGCCTGCTCATGTGGATGAAGCCTTGAAAGATCCTGACTGGATTGTTGCAATGCAAGAAGAGCTCAACCAATTTGAATAGCTCAGACTATGGTGGTTACTTCCCAAGCCCAAAGACCAAACAATTATCGGAACAAAGTGGATCCATAAGAACACACGAGACGAAAATGGTATTGTGGTAAAATACAAAGCTAGACCTGTCGCAAAAGGCTACCGACAACAAGAACGGATAGATTATGACAATACCTTCGCTCCAGTTGCACGGATAGAAGCGATCAAAATCTTCTTGGCGTACGCGGCACACAAAGATTTCAAAGTGTACCAGATGGATGTCAAGACAGACTTTCTTAATGGTGAACGTAACGAAGAGGTGTACGTTGAACAACCACAAGGATTTGTTCATGCACATAAACCTGACCATGTTTATGTGCTAGAAAAAGCCTTCTATGGTTTGAAACAAGCACCCGCACATAATGCTAGCCCAAATATATATCGACGACATTATAGATGGATCTACTGACGGTAACTTCTGTAAGGATTTTTCATCCCTAATGGAGTCCAGGTTCGAGATGAGTATGATGGGGGAAATGAAATTTTTTCCTCGGATTCCAAGTCAAACAACTTGAAAATGGGATTTTTGTGAACGAGTCGAAATATACTCTTGACTTTCTCAAGAAGTATAAGTTCGACTCTTGCACGAGTATCGCAACTCCCATGGCTTCCAACTGTAAGTTAGACACTGATCCTTCTGGGAAAAGTGTCGATAATACAACTTACAGTGGGATGATTGGATCGTTACTAAATCTTACGGCCAGTAGCCAGATATAATGTTTTCAACATGTCTTTGTGATCATTTTCAGGCTGACCAAAAAGAATCACACCTAACTGCGGTAAAACGCATTTTTCATTATCTTAAGGGTACACCCGATCTGGGTCTAGGGTATCCAAAGGGAACCAATTTTGATCTTACTGCCTTTTCAGATGCTGATTATGCAGGTTGTAGAGTTGATAAGAAGAGCCCATCAAGCGGAATACAGTTCTTGGGAGACAGACTGGTGAGTTGGTCTTCCAAAAAGCAGAATTGTGTTTCAACATCCACAGCTGAAGCTGAGTATGTAGCAGCTGCAAGCTGTTGCTCTCAAGAGCTGTGGATTAGAACACAATTAGGTGATTATGGGTTCTAGAAGTGCGATTGTTATTTCTTGCAATCCCGTGCTGCACTCACGAACAAAACATATAGATATCAGGTATCATTTTATTAAAGATCACTTAGAAAAGGGAACAATTGAGTTATATTTTGTAGACACAGAATATCAACTTGGTGATATTTTTACTGAAGCTTTAACCGAACCCCGTTTTTAGTATCACATATTGGCATGTTGAATCCACCTTCTAGTTAAATATCAGACATTTTCTAAAATAATTCTATTTCAAACATACGTGTTTGAAATTCCTTTATTTTAGAAAATATCTGTTATTTAAGTTTAAGGGTTGTGTCACAAAATTAAACTTCAATATTTCCTTATCTATGTACATATTTAATAATTGATGATCCTAACAAATTACTATATAAATTGTTCATCATTGAATGGTATGCTAATTTATCTAGATTTGTCTGTATCTTGATGGTTGTATTGGTTCGAGAGTGTACAATGAAAAAGGATAGTTGTTTATTTGAGGGAGAGTATATTTAGGGTGATAGTTCATGTATTTTTTCGTTTTTTAAATGTTCTATAATTTCAGGTCTTAGGTTGTTTATTTTTAAATTTTTAAATTTTTTATGTTAATGTGATATGTTAGAAACATACAAAAAGATTTTATTTTTTATATATTTCAAAAAGTCAAAAATATTTTTACTGTTTATTTATTAAAGAAAATCTCAAAAATATTTTCTTAATCCACTTTATGTTAAATATTAGTTATTCAATTCAGTTTTAATTTTGTTTTTCAAATAAAAAAAATCAGAAAAATACAAATATATTTTTATTTGGGCTCATCTTCTATATTTTTAACTTTGGTAAATTTTCTTTTGTGTTTTGGCCCATTTTGTTTAATTAAAAACCGTCGGCCCATGCTTTTCAACATTTGCGCGTTCACCCAACATTTGCCCATTTTGTTTATTTGGGCTCATCTTCTATACTAATGGTTTCAAATGTTCTTTCTCCCCTAAGCAATCCATCTTCTTCCTCACTTTCTCTCTCTCAATCGTCGTTCACCCACCGCCATTGAAGTCGAACATCAAGCTTCCAACCACCATTTTCAACCGTTTCTCCTACTTTTTCTTGCATTTTTTAGCTTCTGCACCATCAGGTAACCTTTTTCACTTTTATTTCAGTTTATAACATCTTTTATAGTGTTTTTAATTTTTTAATTTTTTAGGTTTTAATCTTCGGTTTTTAGTCATTTTAGCTAGTTAAATCTGTTCTTTATCTGTTAGTGTAGTTATATAATGTGTTCATTGCATATTTTTACATTAGGATCTGCATTTTCATGCATTTTTTTGAATTTTTTGACAGTTCACGTTGCATGTGCATGAACATCATAAATGCTGAAAAATATTCTAAGTCCCAAACACGGACCATCCGAAGTTCGGACCATCCGCACTTCGGATGACTTTTCCTTAGGAAATTTTCAAAATTTTAAAGGACCCATCCAAATTCGGACCACTGTGCATCCGAATTCGATCCTAATCAGCATTGTTCATTTTTCGATTATTTTCCTAAGTATTTCCATTTTCACCACTGTGCATCCGATTTCGGTCCCTATCCGAATTCGGACCCCATACTTAGATTTTTTCATGCATTTTTCATCCGAATTTCAGATTGAACTGAATCGGATCACTGTTCATCCGAATTTCGGCTCATCCGAAATTCAACACTTAGCATTTTTTGATTTTTTTTCCATTTTTTCATTTTTATCAAAAATAAAAAATCCCAAAAATATTTCAAGTCCTTTGCACCGTTGATTAGAGTTAGCATCAGTGTTAGAGTGAAAATATCTATTCTAACATTAGTCTCTTAACGATTGACTTTGGACTTTATTCAGTAGAATTCACATTCTACTTATAAAGAGCCGATGCTTTAAACAAAATAGATAGTTTCATACTCACACTTATCCCAGACTTAGTATCAATGTTTTATTACGTTAAGTCTGCTATTCTAACACTGCTGCATGTTTACATGACTCATGGACCTCAAAATCATTCTAATCGTTCCTCATTCACCCCTCCCGAATAATAACTCCCAACTCCCCGAGGAGTCCATTCTACCGCAATCCCAATACGTCGAGTTTGCCCCCACAATTGGCAACTTGACATTTCCACCCTCCGCCGTGAAGCCGATGATATCTCCTTTGATATTCTCAAAGGCCATCCACTCTTCTACTCCCTCACCACCTCCATAGTCGTACCATCCATATATCTCCCACAATTCTGGCATCATCTCACTTTTGTGTCTGATGCCGAACCCCACTTCCTTTCTACCATAGACTGTGATCCAGGCAAAATACCAAAGCAGCCATTCGCCACATTCTCCGCCTCCCTGCTGAAGCCTTTTCTCTCTCTAGATATTCTAGAAACCCTTGATGAAATAAAGTCACTCGGATATGATGGCCCACTCTCAAAGCCATCTGAATTTAGAACAAAACATCTTCAAGCACACTAGAGAGTCCTATTCGACATCATGAACAAATGTTTCACCGGGAAACATTCAGGAAATGACTCTGCTTCAATCCATGTTCTTTCAATGTTTGCCGCATTCGCATTTGACCGACATTATGACTATGCGGCTTTCCTTTTCGAGGAATTAAAAAGAGATGTTCTAGAGAAAAGAACCAAGCGCGGGCGTAAGTACATACCTTTTCATCGGTTTCTGCAACTGATTGTCCAGTACGCCATGGACAAGGACGATGACATTCATAAGCGTCCAGAAGCAGACGTATATGTCACAGCCGCACTTCAATGACTAAACATCCCAAAGGGATATCCTAGTGTACCTGTAATGACGATTCAACTGTCATTGTTACAACAAGCTATTCAAAGCGAGCGAGTAAAGGAATATCTAAGGGCTTTTTATCCGGATGAGGCTCAGTCAGAACCGACTGAGCCTAACCGTCCGGAGGTGAGGCGAGAGTGAGTGAGAGTGAGGGAGCAGAGGTGGCTGTACAACATATTTTGGGTTTGGGTGTGAGGGAGTTGTCTGAGGCGAGGGAGGGAGATGAAGGTGAGGAGGCAGAGGCGGCAGATTCTGAACGGACTGTCTCTGTCCAAATGAGAGGTCGAGAAGTTACATCTGAGGGAGATTTTAGCCCCCAAAGCCGGACAACAACCCATAAGACCATCCGTCCAATGGTCGAAACAACCCTCGCCATCCACTTGATATCCCCTCAAAGGGAAATCACTTCATTCCATGGGGATATTGCACATACTCCATCACCCTCTCACTCGGAGAGTCGTGATGTTGAAACAGGTTACACGTCGCCCCCAGTGACCATTCTTCACTCGACCACAGCTCACTCCCCACCCCCACACTCACAGCACGACGCCTCTGAGGTGCCACCCCCGAACGGGCTGCCTTCGTGGCGGCTCTAGAAACTTCTAGATCTGAGCATCCCGTATTGGATCCAAAAATGACGGAAGGAAGACCTCATGTTGCCACACAAATGCCGTCAACATCAGTCCATCCCTGGATCAATCTCGAGATGTTAACAGCAGCTCTCCGTGCTGCTGGTGTTGTCACCCGGGATGACCTGGACGCCCAAAAGGAGGCTGCCGAGGAGCGACATACCGCACTTTTATCATTCATCAAGGGTTAAGGTGTTGCCTCCGAGGATCTGCCACCACCAGGTACCCGATCAATCCAAGCCTAAATTTCAGAATTATCAGACGGGATGGATGCGCTCACACGTCTAATCCTTCAAGTTCAAGAACAGATAATTAAACCCCAGAGTGGACTGTCTTGAGTCTGCGGTTATAGAGCTACAATATCGTCCTCAGGCTGACTCTTATAAAACATTATGATCACGGCGACCCTGATCGCTATGAGGGGGAGAAGCGTCAAAGAGTTTAGTCTGAGGACCTGATGATGATTGTAGGGGGAGCAGAATCAGAATGAGGAGACATTCAAGGGTATGGGGAAAAAGGATCTAAGGTTTAAGGAATGTTAGAAGATGATCCTATGGTTGAAGGCCCAGCTCCTTTAGATCCTATGTCGGCTATGGTGGTGTATGAGCCAAACTTTGAAAAGATCGAAATCATATTAGTGTCTGATACAGACTCTGATGTTGACGAAGACTATCCTCTGTTTACTCCAAAGCCTGAACCCTGAGTCGCCACAAAAATCTTCTTCATCCTTTGAATTCTTAGATTCCCCACCCCATGTGCCACAACAAGAAATATTATCTTCTATCCAAGCTCCCTCCCCTACTCCCAAAGAAACCCCACCGATCCAAAGTCCTCCCAAAGTCCAAACAACACCCCATCCTCAAACCCAGGAACCAGAGTCTTCAGGCCCTAGAAATGTGGATTCTTTTGATGTTAGGCCTGAAGAACCTCGCTTCCACGATGAAAGTGATTTATATTTGGTTAGCTGGTATTCTAAAGGTGGGGTACATGCTTTACTAGAAGAATTGAAAGAAGAGATAAGGCAAGAACGTAGGGGGAAAATTGTTAAACTACATGAAGCCGCTCCGGCCGAACTAGAAGAACCCCCAGTTCAAGGCCTGAAAGATTTTTTGAAGAAATTCCCGGCAGAGCAGTTTCAAAATCCCTTTCTTGAAGAAAGGTCTAAAATGGTGTTCAGGAAGAGGCCTGGGTCTTTCAATAGACGTGTACTGATGGAACTAACTAATGTATCAAAAGTTGAACAGGCTGAGTACAATCAGTTGATGCCCAGGGAGAAAACACCAAAGGATAAATATTGGTCAAAATCAAAGATTGTAAAGCTTGTTAGGATCCATATGTTCAAGAGAGCTCGAGTGTTCACTCCTGCATTCGAGGTTCTCCGAGAAGATGGAACAGTTCAAGATCTGCATGAAAAGGACCTAGACTTCGTGAATGTTGACGACGTTGAGTATTTGCACGATAGATTGAAAAACAGAATCAAGAAACGTCTAACTCACATGACAGCGGTTGCCGCCCTTACTAGAAGCACGAATCGCCGCTCCATTATCATGTGCTTAAGGGACTTTCAAATGGCTACTGAGAGCGCGATGATTAAAGTCGGTCTGAAAGCCCCGGAGCAAGACATCTTTCTACTAGACCACTACCCGGCGTTCAAAGTTTTATTGGGAGGGCAGTCGTGAATTATATTTTTGAACTAAAAAGGACTGAAAAGGTTTATGCGCTTTGAGGTTTTACCTTGTTACTCCGACGGAACTATCAGATTAGTCAGAGCCAAGCTTTCCAAAAGAATTCAAGAAAATGATGCTCAGACAATCCCTGAACTCAAACGCCAACCGAAGGAGATTCAAGGTAATCTCAGCGGCATAGAACTACTGAACGAGAGGCTACATTTAAGGAAAGTGACAAGACGGTTCGACATCGTCATTGGCCTCCGAGAAACTACGGATCATGCCCGAGTTCACCCACAATGATCGAAAAGAGGGAGATTGTTAGACATTTAATTTCGATCTTGTGGATTCCTTTTGTAATAATATTATTTGTTTATTTGCTTGTAATTTAATTCAAGTCTTTATTTTAGTTGTTTCCATCAATTTACAAGTAGAGGGGGCTATTGTGTAATAGCTTCAAACTTACTTTTATTCCCATGTAATGTTGACCCGCCTAGGGTTTCACAATCAGTTACAAGAATTATCAATTGCAGCCGCCGCATATTGTGAAAACAATCTCTGACATTTCTTCATCTTTATTACTTGCAATCACAGAGTAATCATTCTGTTTGCCTTGAATATTGGTGTGATTATTATACACGAGTGCTGATTATTTTGGGAAATCGTTTACAACAATGTTTATTATAAATGATATATATAGATCTTACACAATGATAAAAGTCAGAAGGTGAAACCACTTCAATATAGATCTTAAAGCACAATAAAATGTGAGTTATAGATTTAGTTGTATTACATGCTTGTTCTGAGGTATGATAAACTGTTAATTAAATTATCATGATTTCACTGATCTATCTATCAGATATAGGGTGCATAACAGTGTGTTTATCACAGAGAAATGAAGTCATATGAGGAGTTTGGAATATCTCTTACTAACTTAAATACAGTTAGTAATGATGCTGATCCTGTGAATATCTCCTGCTAACTCAAACACAGTTAGTAGTGATGCATGTCTTATGAACGTCTCCTACTAACTCCTGACACAGTTAGTAGTGATGCTGGTCTTGTGATTATCTCCTAATAGATCAAATGAATCTAGTAGAGATGTAACAAATGTGATTATCTCCTACAAGATCAAATGAATCTAGTAGCAATATAACAAATGTGATTATCTCCTACTAGCTTAATATAAGCCAGCAGTGATGTTTGAGCCCATGTTATTCTCCTGCATGCTTTGTGCGGAGCTTGTAGTGATGTTACAAATGAAATGTTGAGCATCTGAATGTGTCCTACAGACTTAATCTAAATCTGTAGTGATGTTCTTAGGCAGTGATTATATCCTAATTGCTTAACAAAGATTGTAGTGATGTTTGTGGCAGGAATTGAATTCTAATTAACAGAGGAAGAGCTTGTGATGATGATTCTCTCAATTGTCATGATAGTCGATATGGTATGGATTACATATAACGAATGACTATTGTGATAACATTCTTATAACAAAAGTGTGAATATTAATTTTAGGAGCATGATAATGTTGTATGGTAAATAAAGATAATGTTTCCAACTGAGTTAATATGTGATCATATAAGTTATTTAGTCTTTAAACGTGTATTCTCACTAACTTCAAGCTTACGGTTGTCGCATTTCCATCTCTGCAGGAGCTATTAATACCTTTTCTAGACTCAGATTCTATGTCAGTCATAATTGAAGCTTGAAGTTCGTAGACCACTATAAATTCAGTGATATTTATCAGAAAGGTAAAGACCACGGGAAGTAGGGTAGTAACGAATGATTATGATATGATGTTTTAGATTAGCTAGATGTACCCTTTGTAACTTAATATCAATATTTAATTGTAATGATTATTAAACTTCTGTTGAATTATCTTAGTTTATTATTGTTGTTAAAATTATTTATTTCCATCAAGTGGTTTATGTTGTAATAACTTGTAGTTATTTCCTTTCGTTGTAATTTTCCTTTATGGATAGAAAGTTGAGGGGTATTTTGTGTAAGCCCCTCTAACTTTGGCCTAGGTATAAAAGCATATGTGCTTGCATTATGCCCTCTTAGTGATCGATACCTATTACCTGGTTATTTTCGAGCTTCCTAGGATCACTTAATCTGTGTTTTAGGGTTTTAATCTATCATACGCTGATATGCTAACTGTTCGATGGTGTTCTTGACATTATTGCACACTTTTTGCTTCAAAATTCCTATATTTGGGTGTTTTTAAGTAAATTTTGTTCACAAAACTTGTTTTAAAAATTATTCCGAGCACTTAGGTACCATTTTTAGGTTTTAAAACAAACATTTGACCAAAATTTGATTTTTGTTCTTAAAACGGGTACTGTTTCATTGAAAATTTTTCATAAAGTGCAACTTCGGATCCCAACTTTGGGTGTCCAACTTTTGACGTACTAAATTGACATTCGAACTTTGGATATATAATCCGAACTTTGGATCCTTTTTCTATCTTCTCCCTTTGTGCTTATATTTACCATCTATTCAACTTTTGTCCCATTCGAAGTATCGGTTCCTACCATCCGAACTTCATATCAAACTCTTGTTTTAACACTTGCCTTTTCCTCGGTTCATCACACAAACTTCGGATCCCTAAATCTGAACTTCATATCCCTTAAGCCACTACGCATCATAAGCTACCTGAATTTCCAACTGGACATCCTTCTTCAACCGAAGTTCAGATCACAAACGCACGTTGCCTCCACATCCAAACTTCGGACAACCTCATCCGAACTTCGGATACCTTCATCTGAAATTCAACATTCCATCATGTCTAGAGATGCTCTTGTGTTAGGATCTGAGAACAGACCACCTGTTCTCTATCCAGATGAATACGTGCAGTGGAAAAAGCAGTTCTTGAAATTTGTGAGTTTGCAATCCATGGGGCATCTCATGATTCAATCGATCAAATACCATCTATTTTCTACTATGAGATTCCTGAAGTTACGATTGCTGTTATTCCCATCCCAGCTACCAATGAACAACGAGTTCCATAGGATGATAAGAAGAGAGAGAGAGATAGACAGCTGATCACAAAGCAGACCATTTTCTTTATCAGGCCCTACTGATGGACTGTATTATTTGCGTGTTTCCAGTCATTTTAAAGGCTTATATATTCATTTTCCCTTCGTAACTTTAGTACTTTTAAACAATATTTCATTTTCAGGGTCAGGTTGTCATTTCAAAGCACCACGAAAAAATTCAGCTCGAAAGGGGCAGGTCGAATAGTAGGCTACGCCCAGGTCTATGCCCCATACGCCCCAAAACAGTAAGATTTTGAGTTCACGAGCAGTTCCAGCGCAGGCTGGCGTACCCCTGTGCGTAGGCGGGGCACAGGGCTACGCCCCGACGGTGCAAAAACCCTACAGCCACATTTCTTTGTCCAAAACCTTAAAAACCTCGTCCTCTCTAAATAGAGGTGACTTGCGGAGGTTTTGGAAAGTTCTGAAATATTAAAAACGCTGGCGGAGCCCTGCTGCGGTCAAATCACGAATCAAATACGATGAAGAGGAGTGCTGACCGTTCATCTCTTGAAGCCTAAAGATGATTTACACAATCAGTGCCAGTGAAGAACAAACGATGAGAGGCTAAAGGCTTCATAGCCATTTGCGGAGAATCTACGGCTAAGTTTTATTTGTTTGAATATCATTTATCGTATTGATGTGTTTTATGATTATTGAATATTTTATGTAATGCAAATGATATACTTTTGGTTATTATTATGATTGAATGGTTTAATTGGTAAAAGCAAGATAGTTCATCATTAGATTATAATTTGTGCCGACTCTATAGTTAGAGATTAAGACAAGTAATGAATATTGCATGCACTATGTCGAGGGTTACTGATTAAAAGATTCATGATTAATATAATTGAGTAATTAGTTTTGTCTATGTGACCATTGCATGATGCATGTTCAGTTAAGTATATGACTTGTGACGTACTTAATTCGAAAATGGTTATCTTTAATTTGATATGTTATTTAATCGTTCTTTCTTTCGCCAATGTTTTCGTTTTAATCTAGTTTTATCACCTTTCCAAACAACCTAATTCACAATAAATCACTATTCTAATTATAAAGAAACTAGCAATATAACCCTAATAAAGCTACACGCTCCCAGCGGATTCGACCCGTACTTCCCTGCACTAGTAGATAGTTTGGATTATTTCTACGGGCTATAACGACGGTTCGTTAGATTTTGGCGCCGTTTGCCGGGGAGCAGTAACACAAGTTAGGGCTACTAACTTAGTTTGCCTTATGTTGGGAAATAAACTAAGTATGTCAAGCTGTTAGTTAGGATTTCTCTAACTGTTAGTAGTATTTCTGTGTAATTACAAAGTTCAAGCTGCTAGTTCAAGAATCTCGAGCTACTAGTTCAAAATGTTCAAGCGGCTAGAGATAAAGTTCAAGCTGCTTCAGGAGATGATAACAGAAAGTGCTATAAATCAGGAAGTGATAAAGATATCAAGATTTGAAAATCTTCTGAAGATATCTACTCAAGGGAAATCGCAGTTTGTTAAGGAAACAAATCAGAAGGTTTTAAATAGAGATAGACTAGGTCTTTCTTATTTAATCGGTGATCAGCAATTGATATTGTAATTTGTATGCTGTTTAAGTTTTATCAAGCCTCAAAGGTTGTAAATCCCTAAGAACAATCTGTGTTGTTCGTCTAATCAAACATATTAGAGGTTCTTGTAAGCAGTGGTTATTAATAACAGAGGTTTTGATGTTAATAGTGTTTCTGTCTTACTTATTCTGTCCTTACTGTTCTGAAAGTTTTCTTAAAATGTTATTCCACAAACTTCTTAATTGGACTTTGATTCAAAATAAGATTATTAGTTTAACTCTGATTAATTCAAACTAGTTGATCTTTGGTGATTTTGTAACATCCGGCACTAAACCAGGTTAGCAACTATGACCTAATCAGTATTTAATAGCCAATTATAACCTAATCAGTGGTCATTAGAAATTAATCAAAGTGATTAACAAGGTTTATAAAGAAATTCAACTAAATTAGAATCAAATTCATCGGTGCGATGAATCGGCAAATCAATTAATCCGATCGATTTACGATATGATGGATTAATGTAACTAAGTACATAATTAAATTATGATTAGTGACACTAATCATACACTAATACAAGTACTTAACATTAATTACGCAAGACTAAAACAATTCATTAAAACAATGCATCCAAAAGTATTTATGAATTTATAAGAAAAGGGAAATACAAGAATACATTCTAAATACATTTATACAAAAAAATTGAAAATACGTTAAAATATTTTTTTAAAAAACTGGCCATAGGGAGGTGCAAGTAGGTTTTGACTTCATTTTTAAAATACACACTTCCATAACCCATCAAAATCAACTCATTTTCACCATCTTCTTTCATCTCATCCAACACTCCACTGAACCTCCACTTTGATGACCATTTTTCTCTATAAATAGAGAGATCATTTCTCATACATCCTCACACATTTGCAAGAGCAAAACCTCTCATTTTACACTCTCAAAATCGTCCATAGCCACACACACACACAACCAAAGTTGTTTTCTTCCTTTATTCTTCAAGAATTCAAGCTTTTCAAGAGTTTCTTTGGTACAAATAGTTCAAGAACAACTCTACTACACATTTTCATACCTCTAATACATCAAAGTAAGTATATACAAACTTATTACATCTTATAATTATGTTGATATAAGTCTTGCATAATATATATAATCACCAACAACAATAAGTTTCATAAAAACTCAAGTTTATAAATCACTAGATTTGTCTTAAGTTTGTTTTCTTCAAATGTGTTTATAAATATATGAACACATTATGTAAGTATAAATATTAATAAAACAAGTTATATAAATGTGTTTTATAACCTTTTATACAAGTGGTTTTTGAATAAACAACAAGAATCACAAGTTGTTTCAAGTTTATGAAATCCGGATTTTCGGCAGAAATATTATGTCGACTTTGAAAAATCATAACTAATTCTTTACTTAACGAAATGAGTTGATTCTTGTCTCAAAAGTTAGGTCTATTTCTTAACTAAAAATCTGGAAGTTTTCATAATTTATTTTGGAGATTAAGACCCCCAGAAATGGCCAACATAGGGTTTTCAACAAGCTTTTTCCCCAACCTAAACACCTCGAAAAATGGCTGTTCTTGACTTTAAAAATTCTTTGTATATAGTAGTTTAATGTACAATAAAACCAAAGCCTAAAACATTTTGGAGCTTGGTCAAAACCAGCCTCAAAGTAGGCCGAAAAACCTTCGAAAAAGCTTGAAAATTATATATATATATATATATATATATATATATATATATATATATATATATATATATATATATATATATATATATATATATAACACAACTAAACATGCACAAGGTACAACTTAATAAAGCATATTCTTGAATTTTAAGACTTACAAGTAATTAAACATCATGTACGAGCATCTATTGCCAAACATTAAAAACAGATTTTTGTTTTGGAATTTGAATTCTTGGAACCAGTGTTACTTGGAAAATAAACCGACTCTCTTGTCTTCTCCCACGCCTCCTTCTTCCCCACGCTGCAGAACCTACTCTCTCCAACCACCGCCTTCCCTTTGGTTCCCTCTGGTTCTCCTCCTGCGCCTCCAACAGCCACTGCCTTCCCTCTGGTTCCCTTCAGCAGCCACTGCCTTCCAATAGCAGGCCTGCAGCCACCACCTCCCTCCAACAGCCATCGCCTCCACCCTGCCTCCTGCCTTCGGACAGACTCTTCCTCTTCTTTTCATTTATCAACTATTGTCATCGGTAGATCTTCTTGATTACAGATCTATTGGGAATTCGATTACATCTTCTTGATTGGTTTTTTGTGCTACAACCCATCCATTGCTTCTTTTTGCCATTGCTATGCTGCAACAATCGATGGTCAAAGTGGGTTTTCTTTCCAAAGGCTATATTCAATTTGGTAAGTTACGATTTTGATTTTTGTGTTTCAACACTTGATTTTATTGATCATCAAAGTCGATAGCTTGGTAAGAAAAATTGAAAGGGAAGTTGAAGGAGGAAAAGAGGTTTAATTGATTAGTGGATTTGGTGCTAACGAAGGAAGATTGTCCTTTGAAGGTGGGTTTTCGTCGGCTGACTTCTTCCATGTGGTGGCGGTAACGGACCTCAGGTGGTTCATGGTTAAGAGTGAAAATGTTGAAAAATTTGTTGGATAGAATTATTAATGCCACTATTGTTCTTGCTGCAGGTACTTTTGGTGTCATCAAATTGCTGACCATCGATTATAATTATTGGCATGTGAGTTCAACTATCCACCATCATTGATTCATTTACTTTACATTTATATCATTTTTATAGTGGTTGTGGTTTGAAAGGAAGTCTTTAGAAACAATCTGGATTTAGGTTCTATTTAAACATAAACTTGACTAAGAGAGTTTTTTACTTTGTGGTGGAGTTCACTTGATTTGGTTGAAATATGAGGCTTCTTGTTTATTTTCCTGCTAAAAATCTTATGTGTAATTTAGATTTATTTCTTCTTGGCCTCTATCGAGTGTTCCCTTAAATTGTATAGTTTGGCTTGGGGAGCTTGTTTACTTCATGCTAATAAATATTCGGCTTTCAGATGTTTGAAGTTGCTATCATTAGTGTTCAGTGTTGGGCAAAACCGATTATGCTTATGAATTTCTAATTATATAAGATTAAACAAATTAGACAAGTAGAAGTGGCTTATAGAAAACTGATTGTTGAGATAAACATTTTTTTTATCTAAAGATCCCTACCTTCAATCGAAGCATTATTTGCTTATTTGATTCTGATTATTAAGTTGCAATGATTACTTTCAAAACGCATATCAAACACCGGTGGGATACATGTTTTGGTGCTCTTGAAATTATTTGGTTCTGCTTGCATATTAAAATGCAGTTTTGTTCGTGATTAATTAGCATATGGTTTTTGTGGATGACCATTTCATATGTGAGGCTTGTTCTCAAATTGAAAACCGCTGCTGACTTTGCTTGGACCGTGGAAGACGATTTCAAAATGAAAACCGCCGTTGACGTTAGCTTTTTTAAGCTACATTTATCTGTCTGTTTTGGTTTATATGACAATTTCGCTTAATTTATAACTATTTGCGTTTGATTATCGATCTATTTTGGTGGCAAGGATGGAGTTATGTGGGTTAACTAATTGCGTTTAATTTATAACTATTTGCGTTTGATTCATGCATCATTATGCTTAAATTCAAAGGGATCATAGTCATACAAACCTGAAGAACGTGACAGAGTAATTAAAATGGTTGGTAAAGTTCTAACATTATCGATAAAAAACTATAGAAACGAGCGAAACTAAACGTACCTGTACCAGCCATTCCAATGGATACAAGACCTGAGAAAGCTCTTGATGCTATATATGTTTGTTGTTTCGGAAGAGATCCTATAGAAGAAGAAGACGAGAGGCAACTGCGCATAATGCTTAAAGCCAGTTTCGCTTCCGTCGCACAAACAGAGATTGATAGGATTGTGAAAGCCATGGCTAAAAGGGTCGCAGAAGGGGGTGAAGAGGAAAGGTATCCAGAGCCTAAACCACTGTCTAAAGAAGCTGTGCAGCTTCAAATGAAAGACCTCCTGTTTCTCAAACAAAACAGCAGCGAAAGTTGAACGCGACACAAAGGTTTTGTCTCTCTTCGATTTGATCCACTAAATTGGTATCATGAAATCTGTGGATCGATTGCTTTTGCGTTAAGCAATAAAATAGAAAACTTTTGCTTAGAAGTGATCTTATTGTTGCTATTTGAGACCAACCATAGATAGTTTATGTAACATATAACTTTGAATTGGTATCATCCATCTTGAAGGTGTTATGCTCTTGATTTGTCCATGGGTTTTGCAAGACTCCTAATGCAGATCCAGCTAGTCATCTATTCAAGAACCATGGGCTAATGAAGTGAGTTGGCATAAAGGTATTATATTTTATTTTTTGTGCTTTGTCTTTTATTTAATTGTAGGTGGGTGAGTCTGTTTATTACTTATCATTTTTGCCATTTATTCTTCCTTTCCCCTGCTGTTCAACTGTTAATATACACACACACACACACACATATATATATATATATATATATATATATATATATATATATATATATATATATACACACACACACACACACACACACACACATATATATATATATATATATATATATATATATATATATATATATATATATATATATAGGAACCGTCGCTGCTGCTTATTAAAGAGGGCCTGAACGGGGTTTAGGACAAAAAATTAGCATAGAAATTGGTCGTCCAAAACAAGTATATATTTCATGCCATTGTGTTCTGACTATGTGTGTAATATGATCTAATCGGAAGCAGCAAATCTGTCACATAACCAAATCGGCATTGGCTTTGTTTAAGACTCTATGCTTTTGTAAATTGTTCATTACATGGGTGGAAAACTGATCGAAAGTCAGCAGCCCATTTAAAAAGTTTTGAACATGTTTAGCTTGCAGTTAAGCGATTAAACATGTGTTGCAACTTCGTAGATTTTTTTTTTTGTGATTTACATATTAACATCTTTCTTGAGTATCATTAGCTCATTAAGAGTTTAATTAACATTCACTATACAAAATTTTGATTCCTGTTGACCAATTAGTTAGTCTCCATAGTTTTTTTTTGTTTCTTATAAATTTATTTGAAACGTGTACAGGTAAATGATAAGAAAGCCGGAAATATCAAACTAAAAAGGGTTGAAAAGTTCTTCCATGCTGTTGGAGCATATGAAGATAAAATTTTCAAGAAAAGATCTGTGGTTCGTGACAGCCAACCACGTTATAGCATAATGATACAGGTACAAAGAGTTAAATACTTATAAAATGTATGGTTAATGGAGGGCCTGGAAGCGACATCAGCAATTGGCAAGCATGAAGACTTTATAAATCCAATGGGCTGGATATTTATACAACTATATTGTTGTTTCAGGGTGATCTTTATACCACAGAATGACAAGCATGAAGACTTTATAAATCTACTTTCAAGGTTAATTAGTAGTACCAGTAGCAGCAGGTTATGTTTCAAGTTTTATGATAACTTAGTTGACAAGTTATCAAATTTACTTCATACATCACAAATAGAGTTTGTTTGAAGAAGTCAAAGAAAATGCCAAGTCAGGATAGTGGCTATCTTTGATGGATAGAATAGGCCTGATACCTATGAAACTTCAGAATTTAGTTCCGATGTATGATATAATGGTCCATCTTTATTTGTTTTGACAACATTGTTTATGTTGTGATGCATTCTTAACTTATCTCTTTGTTTTTTTGTTTGAATGATCTGTCCATTTCTTTGTAATGATTGCTTTATTCAACATCAGTTTTTGGATTGTGTTCGTGCTACTTGATTAAATATTTTTTTCAAATATTCTTTTGGTTAGTAAATCGCCCATGCAAGTATTGAGATCAAAATGAGCTTTTAATTTATATTTTGATAAAATTAAGTTTTTATTATTTAAAAGAAACAAGCTTCATTAAAGTGTGGTGGTTTCAGTGTTCTTTTGGAGGTACGATAGCTGTAAGAAGTAAAAACGCCTGACCACTTGTGTCGGGTCCCAGGATATTTTTTGATCCAAAATATGTAGTGGTAACAAAAAGAAAGTTCAAATCAAAGTGCTTGAGTAATATTACTATATAACCGTGTTATGATGATGTTTAACCAATTGATATGTTGTTTTGACTTGGCACCTGACCTTTATCTTCATGTCTTCAAAATTGGAATTAGGAAGACAACTTTATGAACTTATTGTTTTTAACGTAACATTTTGAGTTGACTTAATTAAAACTTTTTGAAGGCGTTTGGCGATTTGGTCAATAGGAACTTAAAATTTATTTTAAAAACTAAAGTAGAAGAAATGGATGGCAACATAGGAGCTACTTATTGGCAAGGAGACCGTGTTACAATGAACAATTACACTAGACAACGTTGGAAACAATATTTAAGTTACCTTCGACACATAAAAGTAGAATTCGATTTGATGACACAAGCTATAATATGACGTACCTCATTACGGTAGTAGTATATTATAATTACATCCCATATTGGGTATAGGTGCAAACAGAGAAAAGTCAATGAAAATTATAAATAATAGTGTAGGTTCTTTAGTAATGAACCAAACAAATATGGATGATTATGTATCACAATTTTATCACTACATCAAACATTGCTTTTGTAAATGTTCTCATTAGATGGTTTGGTGTCCAAAATGTATGAGTTAATGTTGTCTTGGTTGCCGGTACGTGGTGTATTTATCGCACAACCTAACCGTTGTTTTAATATTTGTTTTAGGTGTTTTTGTATTTGATCATTATCTTTGAAGATGGTGTTTGTCAATTGGGCATGGGAAGGAATAGGAGGAATATTCTTATTACATACACATATCATATGTCAAAGATCCATCAATTGTTGATCTTTTGATTTTGTTCTATTTGATCATTGAGATGCTTAATTTGATGTTTTTTTTTTCTCACTTGCATAGTAGTGGGGAGCTATCATTCTACTAATCTCAATCTTGACGAGCTTCTGTAAGTCCAGATGAGATGAGGGATACTACAAGGACAAAACAAGTGAGATCAGGAACGCATTGTTAAGTTGTTCGGTTCTTAGAGGTTTGCTCGTCTAACGATGTCTTTTAAAAATGATATACTTTTGAAAGAACATGTTACCAAATGGATAGATTTTGCCGCCGCCGCTTTGCCCACTAGTATATATATATATACATACATACATACATACATACATACATACATACATACATACATACATACATACATACATACATACATACATACATACATACATATATATATATATATATATATATATATATATATATATATATATATATATATATAAACTTGACGTTTTAAGTGGGTTTTATTTATAAACTTGTAATGTTGGGTGATTTAAAACATAACAACATTTATACATACATATTATCATATATGGGAGTTATTAAATCCATTTTATCATTTAGGACTCGATTAAACGCGTCCGGTGTCATCACTCATCAACAACGAAAATCGTTGTTTTTACGATCATTTTGCCATCAACATGCGGTGAGTCTTCATAGCCCCTATTTTCACTATCTATTGGGGTGGAAATACATGCACTATTTTCATATGTACATCAAAACTGTTTATTTCTTACATGTATTACATATGTGGATCCATACATTGGGCAACCAGAATACCTAGGCGATCCAACAAGACGGAATCGATGAATTGTGACGGCGCTTAGCAGAGCGCAAAGCCATAATGCAGAGCTAACCCAACAACTTAACGCTCTGAAGTACGAGGAGGCATCTCATACTTAGTACTCTTCTACCATTTTATAGTATTCCTCTAGGTTTTACTATCGAATGTATGTTTAGGTACGTAAGGCTTGAAAATCTATCGGAAAATCCCGACATACCATGTACAAAGGTTACGTACCAAGAACTTTAATGAAGAATTAAGTTTTAACTACAACTCTGTGTATGAGGAGATAAAGTTATGTCTATCTGCCTAAGAAATTTCAAACCCATAGACTTATCCTCTTACCCCAATAGATACAACTTATGCATTTCTATTATTTGATACCTGTGTTGATAGGAGCTTTATAGTTTACTGAACCGATAAATGTCATTCTTACACCATTAAGTACCACTTACGCTATTGAGGTTGATGACAGTAAGACACTTAAGACAAATAATATAAGTCGAGGATGCTCCTTAGAATTAGTAGGCCAACTCTTTAAAATAGACTTGATGTCCGTCAAACTGGGATGTTTTGACGTGGTCATAGGCATGGATTGACTATCGAAGAATCGTGCAGAAATAGTGTGCAACAAGAAGACGGTTCATATAACTTTAGCCAATAAGAAGGTCCTTATTGTCCAAGGCAAAACAAGAAATACCAAAGTAAGCATCATCCCTAGCATTAGGATCCTGAAGTGTTGAGAGGGAGGGAGCCATAGGAAAAGCGGCTCGAAAATATTCTTATTATTTATGGTTACCGCAAAGTTTTTCCAGAATACTTACATGAACTCCCAACATTGAGGCAAGTCAAATTCAAAAATTGGCCTAGTATCAGGTGCGGTACCAGTGGCTCGAGCACCATGCCGATAACCCCGTTAATAGTGTAAGAATCGTCCAACCAACTATAGAAGCTCTTAGATAAAAGGTTTATTAAACTGAATTCCTCACTTTGGAGGAGCTCCAGTTTTGTTCATAAAGAAGAAGGATGGTACCTTCAGAAGGTGCATCAATTACTGAGAGCTAAATAAACTAAAAGAACCGATACCCGCTCACAGGGATCAATGACTTGTTTGACCAAATTCCAAGAATATAGCTTCTATTCGAAGATCGACCCGAGGTCAGGTTATCATCAGGTTAGAGTTCACAAGAACGATATTCCAAAGACAGTCTTCAGATTCCGTTACGGTCATCATAAATTCCTATTAATGCCGTTTGGATTAACCAGTGCCTCAACGGTATTCATCGACCTCATAAATCGGGTGTGCAAACCTTTTCTAGACAAGTTCTTGATTGTATACATGAATGACATCTTAATCTACTCACGAAACCAAGAGGAGCACGAGCAAATATTTAAGACTCATCTAGAGTTGTTGAAGAAAGAACAGTTATACACCAAGCTTTCTAAGTTTGACTTTTGGCTAAGATAGGTCAAATTTCTCGGTCACCTAAGGATCCAAGTCGACCCCGCAAAGATCGAGGCTATCAGGAATTGGTCAACTCTTAGAACCCCCATAAAGATACGACAGTCCTTAAGACTTGCAAATTATTATAAGCAATTATCAAAAATTTCTCAAAGATCACCAGAGCTCTAACAAAACTGACCCGAAAAGACATTAAGTATGATTGGGGCGAGGATCAGGAGACATCATATCAGTTATTAAACCATAATCTGGTCAGCGCGCTTATTTTATCCAAGAGAACCAAGAAATTTGTAGATTACTGTGACGCTTCAACAATGGGTTGATATAGGCAGATAGGGTCATAGCTTATACTTTATGAAAACTTAAGGTTCACTAGGTGAATGACACAACGCATGATCTAGATCTTGGAGCAGTAGTCTTTATCTTTAAGACTTGGAGACATTAGTTGTACGGTAACAAGTGTACTACACTCACAGACCATAAGGGCCTCCAACACATCTTGAACCAGAAAGAGTCGGATATGAAGTAGTATCATTGGATGAAGCTAATAAGTGATTGCAACTATGAACAATCGTTATCACCTGAGGAAAACAAATGTGGTTGCAGACGCTCAGAGCCGAAAGGAACGAGCTAAGCCGTTAAGAGTACAAGCCCTAGTTATAACCGTTCAACCAAACCTTCCTCCCTTAGTTCATGATGCACAAGTAGAAGTTGTTAAGGAGGAAAATATGAAAAATGAAGCCCTGCACGGAATGGATAAATAGTTTGGGATAAGGGCTAAAAAAATCAATATTTCATTAATGGAATCTGATTACTCTGTCTGGTGGAATAAGAAAGCTGGCTATGGATGAAGGACACAAATCAGGATATGTCGTTCACCCCGGATCCGATAAAATGTATCATGACCTCAAGGAACTATACGGGTGGCCTAACAAGAAGGATGACGTTGCCACATATGTCAACAAATTCCTATCATGCTCCAAAGTTAAGACCACACATCAAAAACCATTTGGGTAATAGTCGACCGCCTAACAAGATCTGCGCATTCCTACCAGTCAAGGAGAACAACAGGATGAATAAACTAGTCCAAACGTACCTCAAGGAAGTCGTCTCCGGACACGGAGTGCCTATTCAATCATTTCGGATACGGGTAGCAGATTCACATCTAGATTTTTGGCAAACGTACAACAAGCTTTGGGTACAAACTTGGACATGAGTAGCACCTATCACCATTAGACCGATGGTCAAAATAAAAGAAAAATTCAAACCCTAGAACCTATGTTAAGGGCCTGTATAATGGATTTTGGGAAGTGTCGGGATACACAATTACCATTAGAAGAATTATCATACAACAACAGCTATCACACATGTTTTAAGGTTGCTCCATTTGAGGCCCTGTACGGACAAAAGTGTCGATCATCCCTTTGCTAGGCCAAGGGCAGGGATAGTCAAGCCTTTGGCCCATAAACCATACTTGAGATCACCGAAAATATGGTACAGATACAAAACCGACTAAAAGCTACTCCCGATCGACAGAAAAGTTACGTTGGCGTAAGAAGAAAGTCCCTTGAGTTTCAAATAGGAAAAAGGGTACCGATGAAAGTCTCGCCATGGAAGGGCGTGATACGATTAGGAATTCAAGGATAACTAAATCCTCGTTACATTGGACAATTCAAGGTCTTAAAAACAATTGGACTAGTAGCTTATTGTTTAGAGCTACCACCAGAGCTTAGCAGCATGCACAATACCTTCCACATATCAAATCTGAAGAAGCGTTTGTTATAGAAAACACCTGTTACACCTTGGAAGAAATACAGCTAACTGATAAACTACGCTTCATCAAATATCCGGTAGAAATCATGGACCGTGAGGTCAAAGGATTGAAGTACAGTCATATACTCATCGTTAAGATCAGATGGAATTCTAGACATGGACCAGATTTCACTTAGGCATGCAAGGCCAGCCTAAGCAAAGATACTCATATCTATTATTAAGTAACAATACCCCTGAGGAAACAAGATAAAATTTCGGGACGAAATTCCCTTAACAGGGGGAGACTGTAACATCCGACACTAAACCAGGTTAGTAACTATGAACTAATTAGTATTTAATAGCCAATTATAACCTAATCAGTGGTCATTAGAAATTAATCAAAGTGATTAACAAGGTTCATGAAGAAATTCAACTCAATTAGAATCAAATTCATCAGTGCGATGAATCGGCAAATCAATTAATCCGATCGATTTACGATATAATGGATTAATGCAACTAAGTACATAATAAAATTATGATTAGTGACACTAATCATACACTAATACAAGTACTTAACATTAATTATGCAAGACTAAAACAATTCATTAAAACAATGCATCCAAAAATATTTATGAATTTACAAGAAAAGGGAAATACAAGAATACATTCTAAATACATTTATACAAAAAATTGAAAATACGTTAAAATATTTTTTTAAAAATCTGGCCATAGGGAGGTTCAAGTAGGTTTTGACTTCATTTTTAAAATACACACTTCCATAACCCATCAAAATCAAATCATTTTCACCATCTTCTTTCATCTCATCCAACACTCCACTCAACCTCCACTTTGATGACCATTTTTCTCTATAAATAGAGAGATCATTTCTCATTCATCCTCACACATTTGCAAGAGCAAAACCTCTCATTTTAATCTCTCAAAATCGTCTATAGCCACACACACACAACCAAAGTTGTTTTCTTCCTTTATTCTTCAAGAATTCAAGCTTTTCAAGAGTTTCTTTGGTGCAACTAGTTCTAGAACAACTCTTCTACACATTTTCATACTTCTAATACATCAAAGTAAGTAAATACAAACTTATTACAATTTATAATTATGTTGATATAAGTCTTGCATAATATATATAATCACCAACAACAACTAGTTTCATAAAAACTCAAGTTTATAAATCACTAGATTTGTCTTAAGTTTGTTTTCTTCAAATGTGTTTATAGATATATAAACACATTATGTAAGTATAAATATTAAGAAAAAAAGTTATATAAATGTGTTTTATAACCTTTTATACAAGTGGTTTTTGAATAAACTACAAGAATCACAAGTTGTTTCAAGTTTATGAAATCCGGATTTTCGGCAGAAATATTACGTCGACTTTGAAAAATCATAACTAATTCTTAAGTTAACGAAATGAGTTGATTCTTGACTCAAACGTTAGGTCTATGTCCTAACTAAAAATCTGGAAGTTTTCATAATTTATTTAGGAGTTGAAGACCCCCAGAAAGTATTTGGGAAACCGAAAGTTTGACAGCTCAAAAATGGCCAACATAGGGTTTTCAACAAGCTTTTTCCCCAACCTAAACACCTCGAAAAATGGTCGTTCTTGACTTTTAAAATTATTTGTATATGGTAGTTTAATGTACAAGAAAACCAAAGCCTAAAACGTTTCGGAGCTTAGTCAAAAACAGCCTCAAAGTAGGCCGAAAAACCTTTGAAAAAGCTGGAAAATTATATATATATAAACTTGACGTTTTAAGTGGGTTTTATTTATAAACTTGTAATGTTGGGTGATTTAACACATAACAACATTTATACATACATATTATCATATATGGGAGTTATTAAATCTCTTATATCATTTAGGACTCGGTTAAACGCGTCCGGTGTCATCACTCATCAACAAGGAAAATCGTCATTTTTACGATCATTTTGCCATCAACATGCGGTGAGTCTTCATAGCCCCTATTTTCACTATCTATTGGGGTGGAAATACATGCACTATTTTTATATGGAAATCAAAACTGTTTATTTCTTATATGTATTACACATGTGGATCCATCAGCCCTCAAATCATGAACCGTTAATTGCATTTATTTGCAAGCGCGAATA
Organism: Centrapalus pauciflorus; assembly: GCA_020465985.1. Lineage (NCBI taxonomy): Eukaryota > Viridiplantae > Streptophyta > Magnoliopsida > Asterales > Asteraceae > Centrapalus > Centrapalus pauciflorus. The sequence continues at coordinate 110,919 of JAANYP010000785.1, forward strand.
TATTGTGGATAGATCTATCGGGAGTCATGTCCCCCATTCGGGTTAGTTCAGCTCGGCTAATAGCGGGATGCATATATATTCAACACACGGTCTTACGTATGGGAATACTACACAGTGCAAACTCTTTTAATTAAGCTTCGGTTGCATGATGGTTTATGTAATACATACATGGAATTTATGCTTTATAAATTCAACTCATCTGATAATGTCCATACAACTGGTCTTTCCGCGTAAACCTATAAGCTCACCAACAATTTTTTGACGTATTTTAGCATGTATTTTCAGGTTGATTAAGGCATGCGCATTTATCGGAAGCATTCCGAGGCTTCCGTTCCTTTTGGAGTCGCAACATTTTCAAACTCGGAGATTTATTTGCATCTTTCTTGATAAACTAAATTGTGTATTTAAATCTTGGTATTTTAAGAACTACTTACGCTGTATTTTGGTTATGTAAAACAATATGTATATTTGAAGTCAAATCAATGTATTTTTGAAAACGTCCATATAGTGGTCGCTCGTTATGATTATGGTTACGCTTCCGCGACGTCACGCTTCGTTGCCAACCGAGGTAACGGGGTGTGACAGATTTGATCCTGTCAAATGGTATCAGAGCCTAAAGGTTATTTTTGTTTTCAATGTTGAAAACTTTTGTTTTTTAAATATCTAAATATTTTACATCTTTTTCTGCAAAGGAGTTGATGGCAGCAGTAGTGGATCTGGGCAAGGACTTAAAGTGCCTATGCTCAAACCCAATGAGGTTGAGATGTGGAAACTCAGGATTCAACAGCTGATTCAATTTATTGATTATGCCCTATGGGAAGCTGTTGAAAATCCTCCTGTAGTTGACCCTGAGATAGATGCTGAAGGCAAACCTAAAAGAACACCTCCTAAAACTAAGATTGACAGGAAGGCTAGAATGAATGAAGTCAAAGCTCTCCCCATTTTACAAATAGCTATACCTAATGCTTATCAACATCAGTTTAAAAAGTTTTATACTGCTCATTCTCTATGGCTTGCTTTAGAGAAAAGATTTGCTGGCAATGCTAGCACAAAAAGAAATCAAAAAGATCTTCTAAAGTAGCAGTATGAGAATTTTACTGGTGGAAAGAATGAATACCTTACTCAAATCTTTGATAGATTTAATAAGATGATAGGTGTGTTGGAGAGTGTTAAGGTTAGCCTGGATCAAGATGAGGTAAACAGAAAATTCCTCAGGTCTCTTGGTGAAGAGTGGACTCTGTATGCTGCACAGTGGAAAACAAAGGACACTCTAGATGAGATAGAGTTGGATGATCTCTACAACAGCTTGAGAGTGTTTGAGTCAGAGACAGAGAATAAAAAGAAAACCTTTTCTTATAATCAAAACACTGCTTTATTATCATCTGCATCTAATGATAAATCAAACTGTTGTGATTCTTTTACAGATTCTGATCGCAACCCCTCTGAGGTCAACTATGAGGCCTTTGTTGCAAGTGATGGATTGTTTGCCCTCATTCCGGAGGATCTGGAACAAATCAATCCAGATGATCAAGAGGAGATGCATTTAAAATGGCAACATGCCATGCTGACAATGAGGGCTAAGAGGTTTCTCAAAAGGACTGGAAGAACAAACTTTCAAGCCAGATCAGAAGGTAAGCCAGCCTTTGACAAATCAAGGGTTGAGTGCTTCAAATGTCACAAACTTGGACACTTTGCCAGGGAGTGTAGATCACAAAGTCAGCAGCAGCCGAGAACCCAAAAGACCAGCAGACACACCCTTCACAGGCTCTTGTTTCACAACAGGATAATGTTTTTAACTAGAGTGACCAGACAGAAGAAGAGTATCAGAATCAAGCTCTTATGGTGGAAACTACAAGTGCCACTTCCACTGATTTACCATCTGAGATAAATGCAAAACTCTGCTCCCAAGCATGCAAAAATATGGTTAAAAAGTACAGAGACCATAATAAAAGCATGTGTAAAACTCTAGCTAAGATGGAAGAAAGGAGATATGAGTATATGCAGGCAATAGAGGATCTTTAAAAACGGATCAATGACTATAAATATAATGAGATTCAAATGGGACATGATAGGACATATCACAAGTGGGAGAAAAATGAACTTGAAGAGAAGATAGAGACCCTTAATAAGAAACTAGAACAGGCTGAACAAAGGGTACGGGAAGCTAACAAGAAAGTAGAAAGTATAAACATTGATATAGGAAACATCAGGTTAGCCTACCAGAAGTTAGAACACCTAATGGAAGTTTACTTCAAAGATAGGGTAAAGTCTCAACAAAATCACAAGGAAGGAACAGGATACAACGCCACCCCACCTCCTTATAATAACAAATACATTCATCCTATGAGTGAAGTTGCTAATAGGCTTGTGAATGAACCCCTAGACGAGAAGGTGAAGACTGTAGATTCTATCCTTGAGGATATGCCTGAGTTTGTAGATGGACTGGTTACTATTGTAGACAGTGATGATGAGGAAGTAGAGGGTAATCATAAAACCATGAGTGTACCAATAGTAAACACAGTTTCTAACCCTATTAAGGTTACTACAACCAACAGGGAGAGTAAGGGTGTTATTAGAACCAACAACATGAAGGTAGAAACCAATAGCATGAAGCATAAGCCTAACAGTTTGAAAGGTAAAGAGAAGATGAGTGAACAAATACATGCTTCAAATGTCTCTGTACCTTCTAACTGTAATTTTGCATCTTCTTCCAAAGGAGGTAAAAAGGGTAAAAATGTTCCAGTGTGCACATGCCAAAGGCATGGTGTACAAAAGTTCCCTAAACAGCAGCAAGTGAGAGGAAATCAAAGGAACAAGAATCAGTTCTGGTCACACAGAACTGGTTCTTCAATCAAAACATTGAAAAGATGTTTTCACTGTGGCCGGAAAAAGCATTTAGCCAAACACGGTCTTTACAAGCCAACTTTTCAAAGGCCAACTGTTTTTCAAAAACAATCTGTTTTACAAAAGCCAAAAGTTTTAAGGACTTCAAAACCTGCCACACCAGTTCCAAAGCAGACATTTGACCACAGGTTTGTAAAGGTCAACAAAAAGCAGCATGTACAAAGAACACAAGCTTAATGTCACATCCTTGCTTTAAACACGCTTGGTTAATCCCAGGAATAAATAACGCTTGCATAAAGCTAAATAAAAGATTACAATAAGTCATGCACTATACGTGCTACAAGGTGCGTGCTAAGTTGCTAAAACATCACAATATAAATAAAGTAGCTACCCAGATCCCAAAGCAGCTCAATACAATACCACAAGCTGAAAAGTGAGCTAAAATCCTCTGGGTTGAACAGAAAATAGACCTAAGCAGATGGTCCATCTTGCTCTTTACCTTTGCCTGTAAAAATTGTGAGTAGCAATCGTAAGCTAATTGCTTAGTGAGTTAACATATATTCATGATGCATATAAGATATGTGGCGAAAGTGCCTATAAAGGCTGTAATGCTTGCTTGCTTGTAATTGCTTAATAACCAGAATGAATGCTTGCACAATTGAGACATTGCACGCTGAAAGGAGATGCCACCACTAGGGGTTACCGCTGACAAATGATCAATCTGTGATGCGGGGCTGGCTACCCGCATAATGCTTGGGATAGTGGTGAGCATCAGAATTGCTTGCTCATATGTAAAAAGCTTATTAGATGCACAAAGAAACGCTCAAACAAAGCTTGCTATATAATATGCAAAATAATGAACAGATAGCAATAAATTATGCACATTAATAGATCAGATGTAAGATCCGGCTAAGCTTGGCACCGCCTGTACCACAGTGTTAGCCTTCACTCACAATAGTCTATTGAAGTCCAAAGAAGGTATATAGAAGCAAATTATGTCTCAATTACATAAAATACATGTAAACAAGAATAACTGTTACTCACAGTACTGTCTTATGCTTTGTAATACTCTTAAATGCTTGCTCGGGCTTATCTAGACTTTGACTCTGGCTTTGCACAATTTCTGAAGGCTTTAATACTTTAAATATGCTTTAAACTCTCTGGCATTTAACTTTAACTCATAACCGAGCTAAACCGTTTAATTTAATATCTGACGTGCTGTGCAGTGTCCGTAATTTTAACATTACAGAATATACACTAAATTAATAATGCTAGCTTACATATCCAACATCTACAAATTGTAGCTTCTAACTAAATATCTAGTTAATTATGCGTTAGGTAAAAATGAACGTTGCCCACAAATTTATTCAGATCATTCGAATTTAGGGGGGCCTTCGAACATGTATGGGGTTCGAACATAAGGGCCTTTGAACTTATGTGGTTCGAACATAGGCAGGTTCGAAGCAAATGAAAAAGCCTCGAATTTAGTCCATTTCGAACTTGTTCTTGGCCATCTAGAACTTGTTCGTGTTTTTCAGCTTTCAAGCATGCATTTCCAGGCAAAATCATAAATATGTTAAGGAACAAGTCTAGGTTCGATTCTATTACACTTATTCTAGAAGAATCGAGTTATAACTCAAGCAAAATAGCTTTAAACGAATCAAAAGATGGGGATTTTGAACCTTTTTCTCAAAACCGAAAGTAAAGAAGAGAGAAAAGACGATTCTTACCTCAAATCCGAATCAAATCCCACATGCAATTGCAGATCCGTGTAGTACTCTTCGAGATCTTTCCAATGACATATAGAGCTCGAGATTTGGTCGGTCAGTTTGGGAGAAAAGCGAGTGAGAAGTTCGGTTTTAGAGAGAGAGGCTCTCAAACTTGTAAATAGATTTTGCAAGAATGAGGAATATAAACTTTCAGCTCCTATTTATACAAAAATTCGAAATTACATCTTAAACGCAATTTGCCCAAAAACATATAAAATAAAAAGCAAGGTGTTATAGTATGAGCCCACCACGCTTGCACTTCGTCCTCGAAGTACCTAGGGCTCAAAGAGATGCGGGTAACGAACTCTCATGTTATGCTCAGATTCCCAGGTCTGGGAATTACCATGAGAAGTTCTCCATTGTACCAACACCATTGCTACTTCTCGATTCCTTAGCTTCTTATTTTTTGTCTCTAGAATAACCTCAGGCTCGTCACATAGCAGCTACTCATAGATCTTGTAGCTCAGATGATCGGCCCACTTTTCGCTTTCATTTTCCTTGCACTTCCTCAGTTGTGAGACGTGAAACACAGGGTGTATGTTGGATAGTTCCGTTGGCAAATCAAAAAGGTATGATTGAGTTCCAACACGCTTGGTGATGTTGAAAGGACCAACGAATCGTGGTGATAACTTGCCGTGCTTGCCGAATCTGAACACACCCTTCGTCGGCGAAACTTTTAATACCACATAATCGTCCTTCTGGAATTCTAAAGGCTTATGGCGTCGGTCGTGATACGACTTTTGTCGAGATTGAGCAGTTTTTAGTCGTTGGCGAATGATTCTGATCTTGTCTTTGGTTTGTTGAAGTAATTCAGGACCGGCGTGTGACGTCCTTGTTAATTAATGATATAATTGTAGCAATCACCAGGATCGACAAACAACCCAATGAATAATCACGATAATTGAAATTGAATACTTAAATTAGAATTAAGCAAATCCACACTAAAGCAATAGAATACATGTCTACAGTGATAAAAGTCTAACTATTACATCAACATAATTGTTTTAGAAGTAGAAATCCCAGCCCAAAGCTATTACATTCAAGTACCAATAGCTACTAAGGTCTCCGGAATATTGATTTGATATGCTTAAGTAGATGGTCCAGCTATACTCTTGCCTTTGCCTGTAAACAATGTGAGTCAACAGTAAGCTAAATGCTTAGTGAGATAACAGATTATGCATACAACAAATATTTCTTTACAAACAATGCTTAACCATGGGCAGTGTAAGCCCCATGTATGTGAATATCGGCAGTGTAAGCCTCAGTGTATGTGAAAACCATGCAGTGAAAGCATGGGTTGGCAGTTCAATATGCTGATCGGGGATGTGCCGAACCTGATGGGATACGAGTGGGATGATCAGTCCCCGACAGTGGCCTGCTGTCAGCCCCAGTCCAGGTCGCATCAGATTATGAAGTAATGATCATGCAGTGCAAGCATGATGTAAATAGATGCACTTTCAAATGAACGCAAGCTACATGAGTGTTACATGTCAAGTACGAGTGTGCATCATAACAACAAATCATTTCATGAGTGCCAAATGAAGTATATGAACAATGTGAACATGCCATTGAATGTATAAACTTGAATGCAAAAACAATAAATGTTCGAATGACAAACTGTTACTCACAGTGATAGGTTTTGTGACTTGATCCTGAATCAATGTGTGTTTTGATAACACCACAATGATCTGTAATGTAAGTGTAATAGTGAATTTGTGTCAGTAATGGCTTAAATATTGTATTCTGAAAATTAAGTGAAAATGGGTCTGAATTCGGACCACATCCGAATTCGGATGGTCCGAATTTGGGTCTCTGGTCCGAATTTGGGAAGGTATCCGAATTGACTGTTGGTCCGAACTCGGACGGATCCGAAATCACTGTTTGATCCGAATTGGGGTGAATCCGGATTTGGTCTTGATCCGAAATTGACTAAGTTCGAATTGAGTATGGGGGTCCGAAGTCACTATGGTCCGAAATAGATGAACAGATCCGAACTGGGTACGGATCCGAATTCGGATGGATCCGGACCAAGTTCATACTTGGTGAAATTTTCCAATATTTTCCAGAATTATGTTTTTGACCATTTTTGCATGTTTTTGAGTCTAATACTGTAAATGTGAACTTATATGCTATCATTTAACTTATATCATCATATTTATGTACCAAAATGACCCATTTATGTGACTTTTTCTATGTGTCTCGATGAACACACACACTAAAACACACACTTATCTTGAAATCATACTTAGAGTGTGAATCTGATTCTGAAATTTGGTACATAGCAACATACATGCTCGATTTCAACATATCATCAATAAAATTCAACATGCATTAACATTTGTTATCCAAAACCTATGATTCGGTTTCTATAAAAACCGAACCAAAAACCTCAAATTTTGTTTGGAGGAATGTTACCTTAAATCGTTTGTTGTAATGCTTATAATTCCTTATTTGCTATCTGAATCCAACTTTTGAACACTTGAATCCAACAAATCTCTGATTCTTGATTATGAAACTTGTGGGTTTTTAGAGAGGGAAAGAGAGAGAATCGAGAGAGTTAGAGAGAGAGTGAGTTGGTGGAAAAATGAAAGAGGTTTCCATCTTTTATTTGTTATTTTGACCCAATTGCACATTATACCCCTCAACTTCGTATTCTCTCATTTAACATATATTGTGATGAAAATTGACTTAAATTGACATAATAAATCCACCAATACAATATTTAAATCCTTAAATGTTGCAAATTACATGTACTTAAAATTTGGGATGTTACAGCATGGGCTCCACCACGCCTATACTTCGTCCGCGAAGTCATGCTGCGCTAAACAAACTTGGGTACTTAGTCTTCATGTCTTCTTCCGATTCCCAAGTGTGATTAGCTCCCCGATGATGCTTCCACTTGACCAGCACCATCCTGATTTCTTTGTTGCGGAGTTTCTTGACTTTTATTTCCAGTATAGACTCCGGTTCATCAACGAACCTTAGCCGTTCGTCAATCTTAATGTCCGAGTGATCAGTCCATGGTTCCCTCTCGGGCACCAGACTCTTTCTTAAGTATCCTACGTGGAAGACCGGGTGAACTCCTGATAACTCTTCCGGCAAGTCCAAGTGATAGGACTGATTCCCAACTCTTTCTAGTATTTTGAAGGGTCCTACGAATCGAGGTGATAACTTTCCTCGCTTTACGAATCTTGTAACACCTTTCATTGGGGAAACTTTTAAGTAGACCCAATCATCCTTCTGAAACTCTATTGCTTTGTGTCGGCGATCGTGATAATTCTTTTGCCGATCTTGTGCCGTTTTCATGTACTGTCGAATGAGTTGGATCTTTTCGTTCGTTTCTTGTAGCAAAGCAGGACCGGCTATTGGAGTTTCTCCTGTTTCCCTCCAACAGGTTGGAGTCCTACATTTTCTTCCGTATAGAGACTCGAATGGTGCCATCTTGATAGTGGAATGGTAACTATTGTTGTAGGAGAATTCAACCAATGGGAGGTGATCGTCCCAGTTACCACCCAAATCCATGACACAGGCTCTGAGCATGTCTTCGAGAGTTAGGATTGTTCTTTCACTTTGCCCATCAGATTGAGGTCTATAGGCAGTACTCATTGCGATACGAGTACCAAGACCGTTTTGTAAAGCAGCCCAGAAATTGGAAGTGAATCTACTATCTCGGTAAGAGACAATAGACTTAGGCACACCATGCCTAATGACAATTTCGTTAACGTAGATCTGGGCAAGACGGTCCAGTGAATAGGTTTCCCGAATGGGAATGAAGTGAGCAGATTTTGTTAATCGATCAACAATGACCCAAATGGCATCATGTTGACGACGCGTCTTGGGCAGCTTCGTTATAAAGTCCATAGTAATATGATCCCACTTCCATTCCGGGATAGGAAGAGGTTGCATACTACCATAGGGCTGTTGATGTTCTGCTTTGACTAGACGACATGTTCTGCACCTTTCAACATACTGACCGACATCTCTTTTCAATCCTGGCCACCAGAAGTCGGCCTTCAGGTCGTTGTACATTTTTGTGCTGCCAGGATGAATTGAGAATTTAGATTGATGAGCCTCCTCGAGAATTACATCTCGCATGTTCCCGAACTTAGGAACCCAAACTCTGCCGTATACTCCTTTCAGTCCAGTTCCATCGTCTTGCATTAATGGCAACTGAATCCTGACATTTTCGTCTTTTACATTCTCCTCCTTTAAGGCCTGCAACTGAGCAGCCCTTACATCGTCTATGATAGTGGACGTCAGTATTGTGGAATTCAAGGCATAGCAGTATGCCCTGCAGTACGCTTTCCTGCTTAGGGCATCGGCCACTACGTTGGCCTTCCCTGGATGATAGAGAATCTCACAGTCGTAATCTTTTATCAGCTCCATTGACCTTCTTTGCCTCATATTCAAGTCCTTCTGACTGAATATGTACTTTAAACTCTTGTGATCGATGTAGAGCTAACACTTGGTTCCGTACAAATAGTGTCTCCATAACTTGAGAGCGAAAGTCACAGCAGTTAGCTCTAGATCATGAGTAGAGTAGTCTTTCTCATGTGGTTTGAGTTGTCTAGAAGCATAAGCTATGACGTTTCCTCTTTGCATTAGTACAGCACCCAAACCCATGCCTGATGCATCTGTGTAGACTACGAAGTCTTCGTTCCCTTCAGGCAGGGCTAACACTGGTGCTTCACTTAGCAGATTCTTCAAGTTGTCAAATGCCATTTGCTGTTCTTCTCCCCAAAAGAAGGTCGCGTTCTTGCGAGTAAGCTTTGTTAGCGGAACGACGATCTTTGAGAAGTCTTTGATGAATCGGCGGTAGTAACCAGCCAATCCCAGAAAACTCCGAATCTCTGAGGCGTTGCGGGGTGATTCCCAGTTCTGGATAGCTTCGATCTTTGCAGGATCAACAGCAATCCCAGCACCAGATATCACGTGCCCCAAGAATTGGATCTGAATTAATTGTTTAAGAGGTACAAGTTAATAAAATAATTTATGATTGAGTATAAGGATCATGAAATTGTTTCAAACGTTGAGACGTACCTGCCTCAACCAGAATTCACACTTAGAGAATTTGGCATAAAGTCGCTCTTTGCGTAGCAACTCTAGCAATTCTCTCAGATGTGCAGCATGATCCTCTTCGGTCTTTGAATATATGAGAATGTCATCGATGAACACGATGACAGATTTGTCGAGCATTGGTCGGCAGACTCGATTCATGAGATCCATGAAAGCAGCCGGCGCATTTGTAAGACCGAACGGCATTACCAGAAACTCGTAGTGTCCGTAACGAGTTCTGAAAGCCGTCTTTGGAATATCATCCGGGTGTACTTTGAGTTGGTGATAACCCGAACGAAGATCAATCTTCGAGAAGTAACTTGCGCCTTGTAACTGGTCGAAGAGATCATCAATCCGGGGCAACGGGTTTTTGTTTTTGATTGTGACTTTGTTGAGTTCTCGATAATCGATGCACATACGTAATGTGCCATCTTTCTTTTTGACAAACAGAACAGGAGCACCCCAAGGAGATGAACTTGGGCGGATAAAACCTTTGTCAAGTAGTTCCTGTAACTGCTTCATCATTTCCTGCATTTCAGCAGGGGCTAAACGGTAAGGAGCCTTTGCTATTGGAGCAGCTCCGGGAATGAGGTCAATGCGGAATTCCACTTGGCGATCAGGTGGCAATCCCGAGATATCTTCTGGAAAGACATCAGGAAATTCGGAAACGACGGAAACGGTAGAAGGAGATTGAACTTCAGCCTTTGCATCGACAGCGTAGGCTAAGTAAGCTGAACAACCCTTGGCAACGTGCTTTCGGGCTTTTGCAATTGAAATAAGGCATAAGTCGCCTTTGTGTCTATCACCATAAATGCATATGTCTCGGCCCTCGGGAGTGGTAATCTTGATCATTCTTTTCTTGCAAACGATTTGGGCCTCGTTATGAACTAACCAGTCCATGCCTACTATGACATCGAATTCCCCGAACTCCATAGGGATCAGATCTATATTGAATACTACGTCTTCTACCAATAATGTACAATTCCTATATACTTTGTCTGCTTTTACTAACATATTGCTAGCAGTCTCTATATCAAGTACAAATTGCAGTTTGGAAGTTGGCATGTTAAATTGACGAGCAAATGTAGTGGAGACAAACGAACGATTTGCTCCAGAGTCAAACAATATACGTGCAGGAATTGAGTTAACATAGAACGTACCAGTGACCACCTCCGGGTCATCCTTTGCTTCTTCAGCTGTGATTTGGAACGCCCTTGTTGGAGCCCTTTGAGATTGATCCCTGCGAGCCGTGGAGGCTACAGAAGATCTTGCTGTTGATTGTGGAGCATTCTGATCTCGTGGGGGTTTCGGGCAGTCCCTTGAGAAATGGCCAAGTCTGTGGCAGTTGTAGCATGCATCATCTTTTCGTGGACAATGCTCCCAGTGATGGCCTTTCTGCCCACAGCAGAAACAATACATATCCTGAGTCTTGCACTCCCCAGAGTGCGCTTTTCTGCATCGTCTGCAGTCTCTCATCTCTGAACTGGCCGAAAAGGCTCTTCCCTTCTTGGGTGATGATGACTGTTGATGGGATTGAGGAGAGAATCGGGAGGATCCAGACTCCCGCTGCCTTTTTGGCGGCGACGGTTGAGTCGGTGGTGCAGCGGCTGAACCTATGACATATCCGGATAACATGACAATCTGCTCCACATTCCGAGCAGCCTCGAGTAATCCAGCAAACGTTGTATACCGAACCCCACTCATGGTTCGGCGTATCTCATAATCTAGTCCGGCCTCAAACCGGGCTATTTTTCTCTCTTCCGTGTCAACTTGATGTGGTGCAAACAAACTTAAGCGGGTGAACTCAACGGCATATTGTGTAACCGTTTTCGTTCCTTGAGTCAGATTCAGGAACTTCGCCTCTAGACGGCGCTTCTCATCAGTAGGACAGTATTGTTGAGAAAACACTTCCTTAAACTCGCTCCATGACATGTGTGACACTACCTCCATCGTCAACACATGTGTCATTGCCTCCCACCACATAACAGCGTCCCTTGCAAACATAGCAGTTGCAAAGCGGACCATGTCTTTATCAGCGCAGTCGCTGATCCTGAAAGTTCGTTCCGTGGTGGTGATCCATTCCAGTGCAGTCACAGCATCACCGGTTCCATCAAAAGTAACAGCCCAGTTACTTTTGAAGTCCTTAAACCTACAGCCCCTTGATCGGTTGGAAGACCCAGTATCTTGTCTTTCCTCTTGGTCATCTTGTTGTTCCTTGTTCTTTCGTTTGTCAGCTTTACGTTTTGCCTCGGCCTCATCTCTGGCCCTTAACTGATCAGCAAATGACTGAGCCTGCTCAGCCATTCGTTTGGATTGTAGCTCATTGTTTTGTTCCATGAGAGCTTGCATCATCTGGAACATTTGCTGAGGAGTCATATCATCTCCTGACATGTTCTGAAATATAACAACTTATATTTAGAACATTTATTTGTAAGTCCTAAGTGTACAGTTACCCTTTGTGTTTCCCCGTGTGCATGTCAATCCTATCTTAGTTCAGATCATTACTTAGAAGTTCATTCTAATATCATAACCTAAGTTTGAGTCCAAGTCCTCGCGGACACTTGAAACCTCAAACTAATGCTCTGATACCAAACTGTGACGTCCTTGTTAATTAATGATATAATTGTAGCAATCACCAGGATCGACAAACAACCCAATGAATAATCACGATAATTGAAATTGAATACTTAAATTAGAATTAAGCAAATCCACACTAAAGCAATAGAATACATGTCTACAGTGATAAAAGTCTAACTATTACATCAACATAATTGTTTTAGAAGTAGAAATCCCAGCCCAAAGCTATTACATTCAAGTACCAATAGCTACTAAGGTCTCCGGAATATTGATTTGATATGCTTAAGTAGATGGTCCAGCTATACTCTTGCCTTTGCCTGTAAACAATGTGAGTCAACAGTAAGCTAAATGCTTAGTGAGATAACAGATTATGCATACAACAAATATTTCTTTACAAACAATGCTTAACCATGGGCAGTGTAAGCCCCATGTATGTGAATATCGGCAGTGTAAGCCTCAGTGTATGTGAAAAACCATGCAGTGCAAGCATGGGTTGGCAGTTCAATATGCTGATCGGGGATGTGCCGAACCTGATGGGATACGAGTGGGATGATCAGTCCCCGACAGTGGCCTGCTGTCAGCCCCAGTCCAGGTCGCATCAGATTATGAAGTAATGATCATGCAGTGCAAGCATGATGTAAATAGATGCACTTTCAAATGAACGCAAGCTACATGTGTGTTACATGTCAAGTACGAGTGTGCATCATAACAACAAATCATTTCATGAGTGCCAAATGAAGTATATGAACAATGTGAACATGCCATTGAATGTATAAACATGAATGCAAAAACAATAAATGTTCGAATGACAATCTGTTACTCGCAGTGATTGGTTTTGTGACTTGATCCTGAATCAATGTGTGTTTTGATAACACCACAATGATATGTAATGTAAGTGTAATAGTGAATTTGTGTCAGTAATGGCTTAAATATTGTATTCTGAAAATTAAGTGAAAATGGGTCTGAATTCGGACCACATCCGAATTCGGATGGTCCGAATTATAGATGGTCCGAATTTGGGTCTCTGGTCCGAATTTGGGAAGGTATCCGAATTGACTGTTGGTCCGAACTCGGACGGATCCGAAATCACAGTTTGATCCGAATTGGGGTGAATCCGGATTTGGTCTTGATCCAAAATTGACTAAGTCCGAATTGAGTATGGGGGTCCGAAGTCACTATGGTCCGAAATAGATGAACAGATCCGAACTGGGTACGGATCCGAATTCGGATGGATCCGGACCGAGTTCATACTTGGTGAAATTTTCCAATATTTTCCAGAATTATGTTTTTGACCATTTTTGCATGTTTTTGAGTCTAATACTGTAAATGTGAACTTATATGCTATCATTTAACTTATATCATCATATTTATGTACCAAAATGACCCATTTATGTGACTTTTTCTATGTGTCTCGATGAACACACACACTAAAACACACACTTATCTTGAAATCATACTTAGAGTGTGAATCTGATTCTGAAATTTGGTACATAGCAACATACATGCTCGATTTCAACATATCATCAATAAAATTCAACATGCATTAACATTTGTTATCCAAAACCTATGATTCGGTTTCTATAAAAACCGAACCAAAAACCTCAAATTTTGCAAGTTTGGAGGAATGTTACCTTAAATCGTTTGTTGTAATGCTTATAATTCCTTATTTGCTATCTGAATCCAACTTTTGAACACTTGAATCCAACAAATCTCTGATTCTTGATTATGAAACTTGTGGGTTTTTAGAGAGGGAAAGAGAGAGAATCGAGAGAGTTAGAGAGAGAGTGAGTTGGTGGAAAAATGAAAGAGGTTTCCATCTTTTATTTGTTATTTTGACCCAATTGCACATTATATCCCTCAACTTCGTATTCTCTCATTTAACATATATTGTGATGAAAATTGACTTAAATTGACATAATAAATCCACCAATACAATATTTAAATCCTTAAATGTTGCAAATTACATGTACTTAAAATTTGGGATGTTACACGGCGATTGGTGCTTCACCGGCTTCATGCCAACAAGTAGGCATTTGACACTTGCAACCGTATAGAGTTTCAGAAGGTGCGGCTTTGATAGATGAGTGATAGCTGTTGTTGTAAGAAAACTCTGCTAACGGCAAGTGGTCGTCCCGATTACCGCTAAACGCAAGAACACAAGCCCGCAGCATGTCTTCGAGTGTAAGGATCGTGCGCTCGCTTTGGCCATCAAGCTGTGGATGATACGCCGTGCTCATTCTGATCTTGGTGCCTAATCCATCTTGTAATGCACTCCAGAACCTCGAAGTGAACCGGCTGTCGCGATCTGAAACAATTGACAATGGCACTTCGTGTCGAGTAACGATCTCGTCTATATTCAACTTAGCCAACTTCTCCAATGAGTAGTTCTCGCGAATCGGAATGAAATGAGCGACTTTGGTTAGACGGTCTGCAATGACCCAAATTGCGTCGTGTTGTCTTCGCGTAGTCGGCAGCTTTGTCACAAAATCCATTGTTATATGATCGAACTTCCACTCGGGGATTGGTAGAGGCTGAAGACTGCCGTAAGGCTGCTGATGCTCCACTTTGACTAGCCGACAAGTAACACAATTCTCGACATGCTGACCCACGTCTCGTTTCATACCAGGCCACCAATACTCAGCTTTTAGATCGTTGTACATCTTGGTGCTGCCAGGATGTACTGAGAAGTTAGAACAGTGAGCTTCTGAAAGGATTTTCTGTCGAATGTCACCAAATTTAGGAACCCATATTCGATTCTTGAAAAGTTTTAAGCCACGAGGGCTATCAAATAAGAATTGAAGTTGCCCTTTCATGTCCTCAGAGTTGAGGTTTTCCTCTTTTAGGGCTTCGGCTTGAGCAACAAGAATTTCATCGATCAGAGTAGACGAAAACGAAGTATGAGTCAGAGTATAGAGACATTTAGCGGAGTAAGATTTACGACTCAATGCATCGGCCACCACATTCGCTTTACGAGGGTGATACAGAATCTCACAGTCATAGTCTTTGATGAGTTCCATGGAGCGTCGCTGGCGCATGTTGAGCTCCTTCTGGCTGAAAATATACTTAAAGCTCTTGTGATCCGTATATAACTGACATTTGGTGCCGTAGAGATAATGTCCCCATGTTTTCAACGCGAAAGTCACAGCAGCAAGTTCAAGGTCGTGAGTCGGCTGACTCTTTTCATGATCGTTGAGTTGGAGAGAAGCATATGCTATGACCCTGCCCCTTTGCATCAAAACACACCCGAGTCCTTGATATGAGGCATCACTGAAGACCACAAAGTCATCATTGCCTTTAGGTAGAGCCAGAATAGGTGCTTCGGTGAGTTTATGCTTTAAAGTTTGGAACGCGGATTCTTGAGCTTCTTCCCAAATAAAGGGAACATTCTTGCGAGTAAGAGAGGTAAGAGGCATGGCTACATTTGGGAAGTCCTTAATGAATCGACGGTAGTAACCCGCCAATCCCAAGAAACTTCGAATCTCAGTAGCTGATTTGGGAGCTTCCCAGTTTTGAATGGCTTCTATCTTAGAAGGATCTACAGAGATTCCTTCACCAGATATCACATGTCCAAGGAATTGTATCTGATAAGATACAAGATTTGCAAGTTAACGCTAAGTATGAAATTTAAGAAAAGATTAGCTTGAAATGAATAAATCAAGATTGTAAGCACGTGTCGCAACCAAAACTCGCATTTAGAGAACTTGGCATAAAGCCGCTCCTTGCGCAGCAACTCTAGCAGTTCTCTAAGATGCACAGCATGCTCAGCTTCGATTTTGGAATAGATGAGAATATCGTCTATAAAGACGATAACAGAATTATCAAGCATTGGTCTACAAACACGGTTCATGAGATCCATGAATGCCGCAGGATCATTTGTAAGGCCAAAGGGCATAACAAGAAATTCGTAATGCCCGTATCTAGTACGGAAAGCCGTTTTGGAAACATCTTCTTCACGAACTTTGAGTTGATGATACCCAGATCTAAGATCGATCTTTGAGAAGTAACTAGCTCCCTGAAGTTTGTTGAAAAGATCATCTCATCTGGGCAACGGATATTTGTTCTTTATTGTTACCTTGTTCAACTCCCTATAATCAATGCACATCCGGAGAGTCCCATCTTTCTTCTTAACGAATAGAACAGGAGCTCCCCAGGGAGATGAACTTGGTCGTATGAGCCCTTTGTCAAGTAGCTCTTGCAATTGCTTCATCATTTCTTGCATCTCAGCAGGTGCAAGTCGATATGAGGATCGAGCAATTGGTGTCACGCATGGCACTAAATCAATTCTGAACTCCACCTGACGGTCTGGTGGGAGTCCGGAAATTTCCTCGGGAAAGACATCGGGAAATTCAGAGGCTATCGGTACCTCGGCTAAAGCTTTCTTTTCAGACTTAGCATCTATTGCATATGCTAAGTATGACACGCAACCTTAAGCTATATGCTTCATAGCTTTCACTACAGAAATTAAACATAATTCACCTTTCTTTCTGTCACCATAGATGCAGATATTGCGGCCATCAGGAGTAGTGAGCTTTATTAACTTCTTCTTGAAGATAATGTTGGCGTCATGATGATCAAGCCAATCCATACCCACGATGACGTCGAATTCGTGAAAGTCCATCAGAATAAGGTCAAGTTGGAAAGTACAGTTATCAAGCAGAATTATGCGGTCGCGGTATGTTTTATCGGTAGACACGCACACGTTACTTGCCGTTTCGATATCAAATATAACAGGTAGAATACTAGGTGATATCCCAAGCTTAGATGCAAATGAACTTGATATGAAAGAGCGGTTGGCTCCTGAATCGAATATAACTTTAGCAGGTACGAAGTTAACAAGAAACATACCAGATACCACATCTGGTATTTCTTTCGCTTGCTCAGTCGTTATTTGAAATGCTCGGTTCTGACTTCGTGCTGGCTCGTTACGGAGGCTAGAACCTCCACGTGATGTGCTATGTCGGGCCAGTTGGTTTTGTCTTTGCTGCTGTTCTTGTTGTTGAGGTCGGTGTTGTTGCTGTTATAGTCGTGGATGATGCTCTGCACTCAGATAAATTAAGCTGAACGGATGCGTGCATGCCCGCTCAGTATGTCCAGGGCGTAAACAGTTGTTGCAAACTGTAACTTTGTTAGGACATTCTTCACTGCTATGTCCTATGTCGTTGCACATGTAGCATCTCACATCATTGGGATTAGAACGCCCAATGTGTCACTTATGGCAGCGGCGACACTGCCTCGGCTCAGAATGTACCGCATAGGAATGACCTCTCTGGGCCGGGGGTGAGCTAAACTGTCGGAACTGCGACTGCTGTGGTGAATATCTGGATGAAGATCCAGAATAACTTCCAGTACGTGACTTCTTAGGCAGTGACAGACAGTCCGTGTTGATAGATGAAGCAGGAACTCCTCCAGCATGAATAAAGTCCTGCTCGAGAATTCGAGCAGCTTCAACGACATCAACATAGTGTGTCTTTGGTGCTTCAAGAACTTCTGATACTCGGGATGAAGACCCATAAGAAAATGGTCGATCTTTCGTTCCTCTATAGCAACTTGATAGTCAGACAGCAAGCTTAAACGCGTGAATTCGATTTCACACTCGGTCACCGATTTGGTTCCCTGAGTAAGAGACATCAGCTTCTCTTCCAGACGTTTCTTTTCATCAGTCGGGCAGTACTGACGAAAGAAGATCACATTAAAATCATCCCAAGATAGGGACTAAATCCAGTTGACTCCATGCATGTTCTCCTAAGATCTCCACCACATAACAGCGCCACCCTCGAATAGTGTAGTAGCAAAGCTGACCTTTGATTCTTCAGCACAATCGCTAATAAGAAATATCTGCTCGATGCTAGTAATCCACTCGAGCGCTTCGATAGAGTTTGCAGCACCCTTGAAAGTTTGAGCTTCGCAAGCTTTGAAGTAACGGAAGTTGCAGCCCTTAGGAGGGACTACAGGAGCTTCCTCCTCGTCAGTATCATCGTCACTGCGTCCAGTATCATCATGCTGCTTCTTCATACGTTCTTCTCTGCGCCTAGTTTCGTGCTCACTGATCTTGCAAAAACTTAGTTTGACGCTCGTTGTTCTCATTAAGCATGGTTTGCATTATTTGCATGATCTGTTCAGGAGTGAGTCCACCTCAAGCTCCTTCACCAGATCCAGACATGTTCTTAAATAATTTATATAGTACTTGCATAAGAATAGGTATAATTCCTATTCTACCCCATTTCCCAATTCCTAAAGTAAGGTCAAAGCCTATCTCAGGTCAAGTTAAAGCCTAGATATGCGAAGTTAATACCTTTGCTTAAAACTTAGAGTCTAAGTGTTATTGCTAACACTTGAATCCCTAAACTAATGCTCTGATACCATCCTGTCACATCCTTGCTTTAAACACGCTTGCTTAATCCCAGGAATAAATAACGCTTGCATAAAGCTAAATAAAAGATTACAATAAGTCATGCACTATACGTGCTACAAGGTGCGTTGCTAAGTTGCTAAAACATCACAATATAAATAAAGCAGCTACCCAGATCCCAAAGCAGCTCAATACAATACCACAAGCCGAAAAGTGAGCTAAAATCCTCTGGGTTGAACAGAAAATAGACCTAAGCATATCGTCCAGCTTGCTCTTTACCTTTGCCTGTAAATATTATGAGTAGAAACTGTAAGATAATTGCTTAGTCAGTTAACAGATATTCATGATGCATGTAAGATATCTAGCGAAAGTATGTATAAAGGTTGTAATGCTTGCTTGCTTGTATTTGCTTAATACCCAGAATGAATGCTTGCACAATTGAGACATTGCACGCTGAAAGGAGATGCCACCACTAGGGGTTACCGCTGACAGATGCTCATACTGTGATGCGGGGCTAGCTACCCGCATAATGCTCGGGATAGTGGTGAGCATCATAATTGCTTGCTCATATGTAAAATGCTTATAAGATGCACAAAGAAACGCTCAAACAAAGCTTGCTGTATAATATGCAGAATAATGAACAGATAGCAATAAATTATGCATATTAATATATCAGATGTAAGATCCGGCTAAGCTGGGCACCGCCTGTACCACAGTGTTCGCCTTCACACACAAAAGTCTACTGAAGTCCAAAGAAAGCATATAGAAGCAAATTATGTTTCAATTACATAAAATACATGTAAACAAGAATAACTGTTACTCACAGTACTGTCTTATGCTTTGTAATACTCTGAAATGCTTGCTCGGGCTTATCTAGACTTTAACTCTGGCTTTGCACAATTTCTGAAGACTTTAATACTTTAAATATGCTTTAAACTCTCTGGCATTAAACTTTAACTGATAACCGAGCTAAACCGTTTGGTTTAATATCTGACGTGCTGTGCAATGTCTGTAATTTTTACATTACAGAATATACACTAAATTAATAATGCTAGCTTACATATCCAACATCTACAAACTATAGTTTCTAACTAAATATCTTGTTAATTATGCGTTAGGCAAAAATGAACGTTGCCCACGAATTCAGATCATTCGAATTAATGGGGCGGGGGGGGGGGGGGGGGGGCTTCGAACATGTATGGGCTTTGAACATAAGGGCCTTCGAACTTATGTGGTTCAAACATTGGCAGGTTTGAAGCAAATGAAAAGCCTCGAATTTAGTCCATTTCGAACTTGTTCTTGGCCATCTCGAACTTGTTCGTGTTTTTCATCTTTCAAGCATGCATTTCTATGCAAAATCATAAATATGTTAAGGAACAAGTCTAGGTTCGATTCTATTACACTTATTCTAGCAGAATCGAGTTATAACTCATGCAAAATAGCTTTAAACAAATCAAAAGATGGGGATTTTGAACCTTTTTCTCAAAATCGAAAGTAAAGAAGAGAGAAAGGACGATTCTTACCTCAAATCCGAATCAAATCCCACATGCGATTGCATATCCGTGTAGTACTCTTCGAAATCTTTCCAATGACATATAGAGCTCGAGATTTGGTAGGTCGGTTTCGGAGAAAAGCTAGTGAGAAGTTCGGTTTTAGAAAGAGAGGCTCTCAAACTTGTAAATAGATTTTGCAAGAATGAGGTATATAAACTTTCAGCTCCTATTTATACAAAAATTCAAAATTACATCATTAAACGCAAATCGCCCAAAAACACATAAAATAAAAAGCAAGGTGTTATACTTTAAATAAACCCAAACAGAGTCGGAAACAGGCTTGGTGTGTTAAAGGCAAAAACATTGTTGCAACTGCTGATGTAAAATCTCGAACTGTTAACGGCGAAGATACAATTCTAACTGCTAAGGCAAAATCTGGAACTGATAGTGCATAATCTGAGACTGGTAAAGTAACAGTTGGAAAGAACAACTGGAAACCTCATGTTATAACTAAATACTCATCACAGAATCCTCCAATGGACCTTACTAAGTTTAAAAAGACACAAACCGTATTGAGTTATGTTACTGCACATGGTCAACCCAAAACTAGCTCGGTTTGGGTATATTCCACTACTAAGTGAGTTTTTATTTGTGCAGGACAACCACATGAACCAACATAAGACAAGATGGCATGTGGACAGTGGCTGCTCTAGGCACATGACAGGCAATTCTGAGTGCTTGTCAAATTTCAAAAGCTTTGAAGGAGGATATGTTGCATTTGGAGGAAACTCCAAAGGAGGTAAGGTGACAGGTAAAGGTACTGTCAAAGCAGGAAACATGACTTTTAATGATGTATTGTATGTTGAACAGCTGAAATATAATTTTCTAAGTGTGTCTCAAGTATGTGACAAAAAGAATGTTGTTCTGTTCACAGACTCTGAGTGCATTGTCATATCTAAAGATTTTAAAATACCTGAAAATCTTATTTTACTTAATACACCAAGAAAGGACAATGTATACTGTTTGGACAATGAAAAATTATCTTCTACAATACTTTAAGCTGTTTAATATCAAGAGCATCAACTAATGAGTCTGCACATTGGCACAGAAGGATGTGTCACATGAACTTCAGTTCTATGAATGCTTTAGTCAAAAATAAATTAGTAAGAGGTTTACAACAAAATGAGTTCATATGTGATGATCATTATGTAGCCTGCCTCAAAGGCAAGCAACACAAAACTTCTCATAAGGCCAAAGAAGTAAATTCCATCTCAACTGCATTACAACTCCTGCATATGGATCTTTTTGGTTCAACATCTGTTTTGACTTTGGATAAAAGAGTTTACTGTTTAGTCATTGTTGATGATTTCACCAGGTTTACATGGGTCTATTTTCTTAGGACTATGGATGAGACTGCTGAGTTAGTTAAATCCCTTATTTTAAAAATTAAAAACCAATCTAACTTAAAAGTAAAGGTGATCAGGTCAGACAATGGAACTGAGTTTAAAAATTATGAACTAAATAGTTTCTGTGAGTCAAAAGAAATTGCAAAACAGTATAGTGCACCTAGAATACCACAACAAAATGGGGTAGCTGAAAGGAAGAATAGAACATTGATAGAAGCTGCTAGGACCATGTTAGCTGACTCCAAATTGCCAATGACTTTCTGGGCAGAGGCAGTAAATATAACCTGTTATGTTCTAAATAGGGTCCAAGTTGTCTAGTCACAAGGGATGTAAAGTCTGCATTCCTGTATGGTACAATTGATGAGGAGGTATATGTGTGTCAACCTCCTGGGTTTGAAGACTACAAGTATCCTGACAGAGTCTACAAGTTAGATAAAGCAATCTATGGGTTACATCAAGCCCCTAGAGCATGGTATGAAACTCTTTTTTCCTACTTCCTGCAGAATGGGTTCAAGAGAGGTACTTTAGACAAGACATTGTTCACAAAGACTATCAAAACAGAGATCTTATTTTTTCAGATCTATGTTGATGATATCATCTTTGGATCAACCAATGACATGCTTTGCAAGGGCTTTGAGATTTTGATGCACAAGATGTTTCAGATGAGTTCAATGGGCGAATTAACTTTCTTTCTGTGATTACAAGTCAAGCAGAAGCCAACTGGTTTCTTCATAAGTTAGTCAAAGTATGTAAACGACGTTCTAGAGAAGTTTGGGACAAGGATACAAATTTTGCAAGCACTCCAATGGACACTCACAAGCAGCTTGAAGCAGATAAAGAAGGAGTAGATGTGGACATACATTTGTATACATCTATGATAGGTTAACATATGTATCTAACATCTTCTAGACCTGATATAATGTTTGCTTTTTGTGTTTGTGCCAGGTTCCAATGTGCTCCAAAGGAATCACACCTACTTGCTGTTAAGAGGATCTTTAGATATCTGAAAGGCCAACCCAAATTGGGCCTATGGTATCCTGAGGATTCTTCTCTAGAATTAACAGCATATTTTGATAGTGACTATGGAGGCTGCAATATAGACAGGAAGTGAACAACTAGAGGATGTCAATATCTAGGAGTAAGACTAGTCTTTTGACAGTGCAAGAAGCAAACCACAGTATCCACATCATCCACTGAGGAAGTTAATGTTGCAGCTGCTAGCTATTGCTCTCAGGTTATGTGGATTCAGAACCAACTAAGAGACTATTGTATGAACTTTCTATCTACTCCTATCTATATTGACAATTCAAGTGCAATAAGTATTATACAAAATCCAGTAAAGTTTACCAAAACTAAGCATATAGAAATTAGATTTCATTTTATATGGAACTGTAACGAAAAGAAGTTAATTCAAGTTATCAAAATTCATACTGATGATCAGTTAGCAGATCTTTTTACTAAACCTTTTGATGTAGGTAGATTCACTTTTCTGGTTTCAAATATGGGTATGGTAAACATGGATTAATCTCTCTTAATTAAAATCCCTTGTAAATTGTGTAAATTCTTTGTGTTATGTTTTTAGTTAAGGGGGAAACACTGTTAAAAAAAAATTATCTGTTTATAAGTAACAGCTTGAGAATATTCTCAAGCTGCTAGTGTATTTTCTCGAACTGTTAGTTGTTTTTACTTGGTCTGTTAGGTGTGCAGGGCATTTCAGTCATTTTCAAGGAATTCAAACGTGGGACTAGATAATTTAAACCCAAAACCCTTAAAAGTCCAAGTTTCGTTCAGTTACAACTACCATTTTCACAATATCAAACCAGAGCTCTCAAATTCCCTCTCTTCGTGAATCCCTAATCTTTAAGCCAAACCCTAAATCTTTTCGTTCTGAGCAACAAAGGACTTTGTCAAAGAACACAACTACCTTCCTTACACCCTAAAGCATGCGGAACTGCAACCATTTCACGAGATGATGGACTTTCTTCGTAGTTCATCTATCTACTATGCTCTAACAGTAAACCCTACAATTTATGTACCGCACATAGAGCATTTCTGGAACAAAGCATGTCTATACGTAAACAATGGAGTAACTTCTCTTGTGTCTACCATCGATGGTCAATCGGTCACCATCTCTGAGGACTCCATTCAACAGCACTTGCAACTGCAAGATGCTGAAGGTATAAATGATCTTCCTTTAACTCTTATGCGTGAAGGTTTATTTAAGATAGGGTATAGGGGACCAATGGATGCATTTACATTTTTCAAAGCAAATTTTGGCCCCAAATGGAAATATCTTATCCATATTATTCAACAATGTCTAAGTCCAAAGAGAACTGGTTGGTCTGAATTTTCGTCAAATATTGCAACTACTTTAGTTTGCTTATCAAAAGGCCAACAGTTCAATTTTTCAAATATGATTTTTCAAGGAATGTTAAGGCATCATGCCTTAAAGAATGAGAAATTTTTTATGTATCATCGATTCTTAGATGAAATAATTGCAAAATCTTGCAATTCTTTAAAAATACATAAGAGGATACATGTTTCTCATAAGAACTCTTTACAAACTGTAAAAAGACTTTTAAAATAGAGTCCTAAGTTTCAAGCTCTTGATGTTTCATTACCTCAAGTAATGCTGAACATCATTCCTAGAAACAGGGGAGAGGATCCTGAGAAGGCTCAGCCCCCCATTATTGCTTCACCCCCAGGATCCCAACCCACTCCCGATGATACAAATATCCCTTCTGAACCTTCTTTTGGGCATACCTCCACAGCCCCATCACTCAAAACATACACCAAAAAGAAACAAAGGATTACAGGTGCTCCTCCCACCTAAGTCCAACAGCCAGAACCATATACCCCTGTGCAAAAGGATACTCCTGCACAAAAAATCCATAGGGAACCTACTGAGGACTCTCCTAACCTCAATGTGGAGGTGACCATCCCTTCTGAGAATGTTCATATGAGATTTGTGGCTGGAACTACTGATGCTTCTGCACAAGGGGCACAGGACAGTTCTAACATCTATAAGACCACACCCATAGCAACAGAGGATGTGCAAGCACCTTCTGGAAGTCCCCAGAACCAAGAAAAGAGGGGCCCAGGTGCTACTAGTACGTCTGGTATTAGTGCCAGTGATAGTTCTCAAATACCTTTATCATTTGAAGATCTTGAGGCCAGTCTGCAACTAATGATTTTGACGGCTCCACAATTGAAACTTGTTGTAGCCCTTTTGGAACACTGCAAGTCCATTATTGTTGCACAGGGGTCACAAATTATTGCTCTCCAAAGGCTCTTATCAGTCCAACAACAAAAGCTTGCCCAATTTCAGCAAGAGTTGAAGCTCTATGGTACCAAGATTGTGCAACAAGATAAGCAGATTCAAACACTGTTAGCAAAGGTCTTTGGTCATTTTGATCTAACCAATGCATCCAAAAAGGGGGGTAATCAGAAGATCCCACACTTCGGTTAAGCAGTCCCAAGTTCACCTCTAGTAGTTCCAAATTATGGTCTAACAGTTCCACCTGTTTCTCAGACTGTTAGTTCAAAAGTTCAAGCTGTTCAACTTAAAAGGCCATGTGGTGTTCTAATAAAAGAAGGAAATCATGGAACATCCTCAACATTCGCAGCAGCAGTCTCAGGCAAAGGCAAAGGAATTTTAATTGAAGAGCAAAAGCTAAAGTTTATTCTAAAGAGGCTCAAGTTGTTGCTGATGCTGAACTTGCTAGAAGGCTTGCAAAAGAACAAGACCAAGATTTTGATCAACAAGCTCAAGTTTCTATGGATGATGTTGAAAGCCTTAGTGACTATCTTCATGGGTTTGTTTTCAAAGAGGGGAAAAGAAGAGGAAAAGGCCAACAGGGCATTCAAAGGCAGGGCACAGAAGATTTCTAATTAATTGGCAAGTACATTATGCAAACTCTGGAATTCCAAGGGCTGTTGCAGAGTCATGGACTACAGTGAAGCTTCATGCTTTGTATGATGAAGCCACGGCCAAAGCAAAAGCCCCTGAACAGGTGAAAGAAAGTTCTCAAACTGTTGTTGTGCCTCAACCAGAAGAAATTTCTCAAGCAAAGTTTGATAAAGTGAAAATGGTCATTTTTGAACAGCAAATGCAGAAGGCCATGGAGATAGAGAAAGCCATGGATAAGCATGACTTTTCAAAACCATCAATTGTTTTATGGTATGCCAAATCAATGGATAAAATTTACTTGGTACACCATTTTGTGGTTAAAAGAGAAGTTGGTCAAGATGAAGAATATAAGAACCTGTTTCAGATTGTCTAAAGGATGACTATGGAAGAGCTGACTCAGATGTACAATATTGGGAAGGCTAGTCACCCTAGATCTCCAATTGTATGGGTTCAGAACTTTATGACAGGTCTTCAAATCATCATGGAACCAGAAACTTCAAGATCAGAAATAGAGGCTGCCAAGGAGATGAAGATTGTACAGGTTGATCTATATGAAAAATCAATGACATATAGACTCAAACTGGCAAATGGATCCAGCATGTTCTATGGTATTGAATTTCTTGACCTTCCAAAAGAATGGCTACATCAGATGCTTTCAGTGAAGACAAATAGTGATAATGAAGAGTTGAAAAGTAACTTCATAAAGGCTCTAAGGCAGAAAGTTGCACAACAGTAAATATGTAAGTTTTTGGAAACCTTACTTTATACATAACAGTTTTACTTTGTAAATATTTCCTTATTTTTGAACCTGTAAAGAAACTTAAAGTCTTAGTTAAGTATTTATGTTAGGGGGAGATTGTTGGAAAATAAACTAAGTATGTCAAGCTGTTAGTTAGGATTTCTCAAACTATTAGTAGTATATCCATGTAATTACAAAGTTCAAGCTGCTAGTTCAAGAATCTTGAGCTGGTAGTTCAAAATGTTCAAGCTGCTAGAGATAAAGTTCAAGCTGCTTCAGGAGATGATAACAGAAAGTGCTATAAATCAAGAAGTGATAAAGATATCAACAATTGAAGATCTTTTGAAGATATCTACTCAAGGGAAATCACAGTTTGTTAAGGAAACAAATTAGAAGGTTATAAATATAGATAGACTAGGTCTTTCTTATGTAATCGGTGATTAGCAATTGAAATTGTAATTCGTTTGCTGTTTAAGTCTTCTCAAGCCTCTAAGGTTGTGAAACCCTAAGCACAATCTGTGTTCTTCGTCTAATCAAACAGATTAGAGGTTCTTGTAATCAGTGGTTATTAATACAAGGGGTTTTGATGTTAATATTGTTTCTCTCTTACTTAATCTGTTCAACTTTTTTGAAAGTTTTCTTAAAACAATTAAGTGTTATTCCGCAAACTTCTTAATTGGACTTTCATTTAAAACAAGATTATTAGTTTAACTCTTATTTGTTCAAACTAGTTAATCTTTGGTGATTTGATCATGTCACCTTAGTTTAAGTTCATTTTAGTATTTTACTTTTAGTTGGTTTGCATTTTATTTCCTATTATAAAAAAATTGCATAAATAATCAAAAAACCCTAAAACGTAATTGTAGTCCTCTACTTTACCACCAAAAATATAATTAGTTAATTAAGTGTCTTAGTAGTATATGCACACGCGCTGTTCGGCTAGAGGATTGCAGCTACAATTCAAAGTCGAAATCGAAAAAGTAGCTAGAGCTAACCGAAAGACCGTTAGGGTGCAAAAACAATAAGGAGAAATCACGGAGAGTTCAAGCATCAACAGAGGTATGCGGAGGACGATAGCTGGCAGGAGGAAGAAATTCCAACTTTCAAGGGTACAATTTCACCAAGAAATCTCGAGGAAGAAGAACCAGAATGTTTACTAATTATGATGGGTGACCAATTACGAAGACCGTTGAGTCACATTAACGCCCTGGTGATGTGCCCGACCCTTCTCCAATTCGATACAAAGAAAATGAGAATGAACCCGAAGTTTGCCCTTAACTTTTCCAAATTCTTCCTATTTTTCGAGGGATGCCAAGTGAGGAACCTTACGAGCATTTAGCTGAGTTTACGGCTATTTGCAAAGCAATTCATGTTCGAGGTATAACCACCGACGATTTAAAGGTTCGACTATTCCCTTTCTCTTTAAAAGAGAAATCCAAGAATTGGTTCGTGTCACTACCCACCAATAGCATCACAACCTGGGATTAAATGAAACGCGAATCTCTCATTGAGTAATACCTCATAAGTAAAACCACTGAGAAACGAAAAGAGATCACCGGTTGTAAACAAAAAGCTGGTGAACAATTCTATGAGGCATTTGATCAGATGAAAACGAAAAGAGATCACCGGTTCATGATCATCGCCGCTACAGGTGGCACATTCTTAGCCAAAGATGTTGATTAGGCTTGAATATTACTGAATCAACTCAGTAAAGGTCTCAAAGTTCAAGCCGGTTCTGATAATAATATTTGAGTTCAGGTGAGGGGTATAGACAATGCCTGGAAACGTGAAGTGAAGAGAGAAATCTCAGAACTTGGAAAGAAGATAGATCAACTGAAAAAGGGTTTTAGCTAAAATCCCGCTGCATCAGTTAATTACGTAATATGCGGAGATCAATCTCATCATTCTGAAGCATGCCCTCAAGTGTAATCCACTGAAGAATATGCTAATTAAGTGTATGGTTTTAGAGCCCATCAGGAGAGGTATAACCCATTTTTGGAAACCTATAATCCAGGATGGAGAAATCATCCTAATTTTCGATGGATACATGATCAGCCTACCGATCATCAGTCTAAACCAAGGTATAAACCACCACGAAGAGAATATCAATATGGTTCAACTTCTGCTACTAAGGATGAGCAATATTTACAAGCGAAACCAACATGATCAACCTCATTTAAAGCAGATGCTGAGTCACCAAAATGGGTTGGATAGCCAAATCGCTCACAAGACGAGAGGAAGGGAAGCTTCCGAGTAACGCAGTTTTAAACCCTTCGCATTCACATGTCAAAGAGAAGAAGCATGAGGTGAATGAAGTATCCAAGGTGACTACCGTGAGAAGTGGTAGAGAAGTAGATAACAAGATCGAAATGCCAAAGGAACAAGAGGTAGAAGAAGAGACTGAGACAAAGGTCGTATATGAAGAAACAACGGATCTTATGAAGAAGGAATTAAGTTTCTAAGAAAGTTACTTTTAAAGAACCAATTAAGGCAGACATTCCAACTCCCAAGGTTGGGGAGGCGGTTAAGGATCAGGACACCACAGCTCCTCCTCTTTACCCTGCTTCTCTAGAAAATCTGAAATCTTCTCCATATGGCAAGAGAGGTCCACAACCCTAGGATTTCTAGGATTTATTCAATCAAGTCAAGATCAATATCCCATTGGTCAAGGCTATTCAACAAGTACCCTCTTTTGCCAAATTCTTAAAAGATCTCTGCACGTAGAAAAGAAAATTTAAGGTCTCGCTTCCCAAGCAAATAATTTTAACTGAGCAAGTGAGTGCGGTGATTTCTAATTCCTTGCCTCCAAAGCTGAGAGATCCTGGATGTAGAATCGTCACAGTTATAATATCATCACAATATAATTATCAATCTTAATAATCACACAAATAAAAATGAAGAACACTCAATTAAAATTGCAATTATCGTGAGATATTAAAGAAGCAGTAGGTGGCCGTAGTTTCTCAAAGTGATAATAGGACAAAACTTGTTGGAAACCCTAGGAGGGTTTCCCTTAAATATTAAAACCAACTTTGAGGGATTTACACACTATACCCCTCAACTTCTAAATGCAATATATATAATATACAACGGAAACAAATAACTAGGAAATAAATTACATGGAAATAAAATAAACTAACTATTAAAAAATAAAACACCACATGATCGAAATTTATAATCTAACAACCTCCTCTTTTTTATCATTGCGGATGATAACAGGCATGCTCTGCACTTTCTCGGAAGCCAAGGATGACGTCGAATCTTCTAGTCACTTGCCTGATGTGCAGCTTGTCATTGATAAGTTCAACTGCACTGAGGCTGTCTTGAATCTCTTTAGGTCTCTTTTTAAGCTCTGAATATGGTTGAGCATCATCTTCTTGAAGCCTCTTGTTAAGCTCTGCTCTCACCAATCGAAGTGTGCCATCAGTGTAACATGGTAATTCCTCAAAGTGGATGAACCTTTTGTGACCATTTTTATCCAGAAAGATAACTCGTTGCAGACCTCCCATGAGAACTTTGTACATTGGATGATGATCAAGGGCAAAAATATATTGATCAGGAGCCCTAAGACCGACTTTAACCAGAAAACTTTCGATAACCATTTGAAAGTCTCTTAAACACATGATGATTGATTGGCGTTTCATGCTTCTAGTTAAAGCTGCAACAGCAGTGATATGACTTAATCACCCTTTGATTTTGTTTTTTAGCTTATTGTGAATTGTCTCAACATCATCAATGTTCACAAAGTCAAGTTCACACTCATAGATCTACTGCAATGACCCGTCTTCTATTATGACATCAAAGGAAGGAGTGAACAGACGAGCCTGCTTATACATGGAGATAGATGTTATCTTGATAAACCATAAAATCTTTTTGTGTTTTTCAGAGATATTACGTAATAAAATTAAATTGAAGTTAAGAATAAAATACGAGGAAATAATAAAAACTAAATTAATGTAAACTATACGTCCTAATTTTACTCCCCCCCCCCCCCAATTAAACAAATATCCTATTAAATCGAACCCTAAAACCTTTTTACCCTTTCAAATATAGACAAACGTGGATATTATAGCTTCCCACTCAAATTTGAACAATTCTCATAGTAACTATCAGGATCATTTATCATTAAAAATATACATAGATAAAAAAATATTGAACAAAATTTTTGTGACCAACCTTTAAATTTAAATAACAGATATTTTATAAATAATGGAATTTCAAACAATGACTTGTTTGTAATAGAGTTATTTATAAAATATCTGGAATTTAACTAGAAGGGGGATTCAACATGCCGATTTGAGATACTAAGAACTGAAAACGAGGATCGTCCAATGCCTTAGTAAATATATCAGCAATTTGAAGTTCCGTGCCTGCAAAATATAGTTAAATTGTTCCTTTTTCTACGTGATCTTTGATGAAATGATAGCTGATATCTATGTGTTTTGTTCGTGAGTGATGCACGGGATTGCAAGTGATGGCAATTGCGCTTCTGGAATCACCGTATATTGGGACGTTGGTGAGCGAAAATCCACAATCCTGTAATTGTGTTCTCATCCGCAGCACTTGAGAGCAACAACTTACATCTGCTACATGCTCAGCCGCGATTGTGGATATGGAGACACAGTTATGCTTTTCGGAAGACAAACTGACCGGCCTGTCACCCAAAAACTGTTTTCCGCCTGAAGTGCCTTTCCTATCGACTCTACAACCTGCAAAGTTTGCATTTGAGAGCATGGTAAGATTGAAATTGGTTCCCTTTGGATACTATAGAGCAAGATCGGGTGTACCCTTAAGATAACGAAAGATGCGTTGTACTGCAGATAGGTGTGATTCTTTTGGGTCGGCCTTAAAACGAGCACAAATACATGTTGAGAACATTATATCAGTTCTACTAGCCGTAAGATAGAGTAGAGAACCAATCATCCCTTTGTAAGTTGTGTTCTCGACACTTGACTTGTAATCCAAGGAAAAAATTCATTTTCCCCATCATACTCATGTCAAACCTGGACTCCATTAGGGATGAAAAATCCGTACAAAAATTAGGGTCAGTAGATCCAAATATAGTATCATCGACATATATTTGGACTAGAATTATGTGACGGCCTTCCCTTTTAGTGGATAGTGTTGTGTCCACCACACCTTTGGTGAAACCAGCTGTGATAAGAAATTTAGAGAGACTATCATACCATGCTCGAGGTGCTTGTTTCAATCATAGAAGTCTTTGTGTGCCGCGTAAACATGGTCTGGTTTATGTGCATCAATAAATCCTTGTTTTGTTCAGCGTACACCTTTTCATTGAGTTCACCGTTCAGGAAGGCTGTCTTGCCGTCCATTTGGTACTCCTTGAAGTCTTTGTGTGCCGCGTACGCCGGGAAGATTCTGATTGCTTCTATCCGTTCAACTGGAGCGAAGGTCTCGGCAAAATTTATGCCTTCTTGCTGTCGGTAGCCTTCGGCAAGTAGTCTTGCTTTATTTCTCACCATGATGCCATATTCGTCTCGTTTATTCTTAAAGATCTTCCGATTATGGTTCTGTCTTTTGGTTCGGGATCTAGCCTTCATACTCTGAGTTGTTCAAACTGGTTGAGCTCTTCTTTCATTACTACAATCCAGTCTGGGTCTTTCAAGGCTTCATCAACATGAGCAGGCTCTATCATGCTAACATATGAGGCAAAGAGACATTCATTAGCGGATGCCCTTCGAGTTTGGACCCCGGTATAGATATCACCAATAATTTTTTCAGTTGGGTGACTACGGGTCCATTTCGTCTCATGTGGAAGTGGTGAACATGATGGAATCTCAGTGGTGAGTGTGGGGATGGATGAGAAGTTATGGAAGATGGTTTCAAGTGAAGGTACCACTGGTCCCAGTTCAAGTTCTCTTTCTTCTTCAAGAGGGATAATGTTTGGAACTATGTTGTGAGGGTATTACAATAGAGGACTCAACTGGAGGTGTGTCTGTGGATGAAGTGGAAGGTGTATTGATTGATGTAAGGATTGGTGGATCTGATGATGATGGTTGAGCAGTTGAATCATTGTAGGATATGTTAACTAGTGAAGAAGAAACAGAAGGAGGAGAATTACTACTAGAACCAAATTTTTTTCATAAAACGGATTAAATAAGTTAACTAGATCAGAAGAAGAAAAAAAAAGAATGGGTTGAGTCTCCAGGCATAGAAGTGATGCGTGGTCCTAATTGGTCAACTTCCGGAGCCAGTTCAGCCATTTCATCGAATGTGACATGCACAGTCTGATTGACTGTCTTGGTGCGAGTGTTGAATACGTGATATGCCTTCGAATTAGATGAATATCCAATAAAGATCGCTTCATCCGCTTTCTCGTTGAACTTCCTGAGGTTGTCCTTGTCATTCAGCACACAGCACCTGCTACCAAACACTCGTTAGTACTTGATATAAGGAACTTTATTTAAAACAAGTTGATATGGAGTTTTATTGAAACGCTTATGGACTATGGAGCGATTTTCTGTGTAGCAGTCTGTTGACATGGCTTTGGCCCACAAGAACGGAGGTAGCTTTGAGTAGGTCAGCATCGTACGAGCGGCTTCCACGAGCGTACGATTACGCCTCTCAACAATTCTGTTTTGTCGAGGTGTTCTAGCAGCTGTAAACTGATGGTGAATGCATTTGGATCGAAGGAAGCTCTCAACTATTGAGTTGTTGAAATCTGTGTCGTTGTCTAATCGGATTGATTGTACAGACAACTGTTGTTAGGTTTCGACACTCTTGATGAATTCAATGATTTCTTGAGCTATCTCATCCTTGGATCGCAAGAACTTAACCCAGGTATATCGTGAATAGTCTTCAACGATAACCAGCACGTATCGCTTCCCGTTTATGCTTTTCGTTCGCATGGGACCACATAGATCTATATGTAGTAACTCCAACACTCTTTTTTATGGTTCTTTTTTTGTATTGTGAGATGATGTTTTCATCTTTCCTTTTTCACATGCTCCACATAGATGATCCTTTTCATAGCGGAGTTCTGGGAGTCCCTTGACCAGTTGTTTCGAAGCCAGTTTATTTATATTCTCGAAATTTAGATGGGATAACCTTCAGTGCCATAACCAATAGTCTTTTGATGAGGCTTTTGATAAAAGTCGTATGTTATCCTTGACCTTAAGCTTAGCTACATCTATGGTGTACAGGTTTGAGTTGCGGGAACCGGTTAAAAACTCTTTTCCATTAGTAACACTGCAGTTGTTAGCCCTAAATGTGACCTCTAGCCCTTAGTGCACAGAAGCCAAACATTAACCGACAAGTAGAAGAACGGGTCCTAGTGTGAGTTGACTCAAGCCAATTTATTGAAGTGCGGGTCTTGATATCTGAAGTAACCAAGAACCATCTGCATTTAATCACACAACTTTGGGTACCCATCTTAGGATCGGTTCTTTTGGGTTAGGTGTTCCAGGTGTATATGGCACATTTATAGTCTTAGGAACCCATATTGCAGTTTTGTGTGGACTATATGCAGAGCCTTTTGGAATCCATTTGTGTTTGGATCCAAACGGCTTGGGAACCTTAGGCGATGAAATTTTCTTTGGTTTTCGACTTCTTGAAACCTGTTTTACATTTGCTTTAGGTTTAGGCTTTGGAAAAATACAAGTATCAAGTTTTATTGTGGCCAATTATGCACTATTTTTTATTTTCTGTTTACGAGTTCTTTTTTCTGAATAAGGCACAAATTTATTCATCTCAGGCACTTGACATCTAAAACTAGTTGGACATAAATTAAACAAATCCCCAGAAGAATACTTCAAACAAGAAACAGAATTCGTTATAGCATCACAAACATTGTTTTCAGAGATTACATTCATCCTATACAAAAAAAAACTTGAAAAATCTTGCATGGTAATTTTTGGCATTTTTCTCACATGATCTGTAGGAACAAAATGATGAGAGTCAGTATGTTTGGAACCATTAGACTTAGAGAAATTTCCTTGGTGAGTGGGTTTTCTAGGAAGACTTAAATTGAATCTGAGTGTTCTTTGAAACCTCAGCTTTTGAAGATTTTGAACACTCACCTTCAAAAATGACAGACTGAACTTCAATCTTAGCTTTACCTTTGTCGGATGATGCAAGTGGGACTTTGGTAGGATGACAAACTTTTGAATCTTTTAAGTGAGAAATAAATTTTTCTGAAACTTTGTCAACTTTTTTTTTTTTTGTAGATGGTTAATTCTACATTTTTTTCAAAACTTTTTCTTACCAATTATTCCTCGCTCTTGAGAAGAGCTTCTTGATGACCTTTCTTTTGAGTTGTCCTTGAGTCCTTTTCTAAAACATTTATTTTGTGTTGAACAACTTGTTAGTGCATCCTGTGTGACGATAGCAGTGTAAGTGTAGATAGTCTTTTGAAATAGTTCAGGCATTGTAATTACAAGTTAATACATATGTTTGATATTGGTTATATATGTTTGATCTTGTTTTGTGATTGATGCTTACTTAAGTTCAAAGATAAGTTTAAAGATAAGTTCAAATATAAGTTCAAGAATAAGTTCAAGAACAAGAGCAAAGACAAGTTCAAGAATAAGTTCAAAGGCTAGGGTTTGGCTTGGGCCTATACGAACTTGTCTGAGCTAAATTCGAATCTAAGCTCTATAATAAAGAGTTAATCCGTTTTCATTAAAGACTTTTGCAGAGATTAGTATCCAGAGCTCGTATAGTGCACTACGAACTTGTGAAGATTCCAGAGAGTCGTTCCGGAGAGATACACGTGTCGGGTCGTTCGTTGTGACGGCTATGATTGTGTTAGTCTCCGGTTTCTGTGTGTGTGATCGGTCCGTTAAACCCCTAACGAGGATTCAGCACTCGTTGGAAGGTGTCGCGTCAAGATCAGATCCGTAGGTAGGTGACCTTACAAGTGGAATGAGAGACATGAAGAGTGTTCATCGTGTTCTTCGTGTTCATACAACATTCTTGGTTTCTTGACGCTCTTACCGGAAAAATCACGTTTTCTTAGTTTTCTGAGTTCTACAAGCAAGGTAACGGAGAAAAATTATTATTAGTTCAATTTTTTCAGTCGAAATCATTTTAATCTTAAAAACATTGGTTTAATTTGAAGTATTGAAAAAACCGAATTCTTGACCGTTTCTCGAACTTGCGGCGCTCGAACTTAAGGGGGTTTTAGGGTTCATTCGAACTTGTCAGAATACGCTCCTCACGAACTTATATTAGGGCTTCATTCGAATTTAGCTGAGGTTCGAACTTGTCAGAATCGAATTTGTCAGATTCGAAGTTGTTAGAAACGAACTTACCAGATTCGAACTTGTTAGAAATTTAGGGTTTCTTCGAACTTGTTAGAGGTTCGAATTTGTCAGAATTTCTAGGGTTTTCTCGAACTTGCAGTAATTCGAACTTGTTGAGTTCGAACTTAAAGAAATTCGAATTTAATTTTCAAACGAATTTACCTAAATTAATTCGCACTTACCTAAGTTCGAAGGGTTTATTTTAAATTAATTTTTAAATTAAATTGTTTAAGTTCGAAAACAAAAGGTTTAGAAAGAATGTCGAGTTTGCAAAAATTTATAGAAATGGACCACGAGGTCGGCAAAGCAAATTCTCAATCAAAGCTGATGAAATTGGAGGACTACTATTGGTGGAAGGATAGGTTTGCTGACTTTGCTCGATTCAACGACATGCGTATGTGGATTTCCATCGATGAGGGATATATTCCTCCTACGCAAGAGTTAGAGGGCTGACAAAGAGTCTTCCAATAATCAGAATATGAAGGATGGTGACAAGAAACTTTATGAGGCCGAAAACCGAGCATTCTCAATAATCAGGATGGCGTTACCTCAAGAAATCCTACACACTTTAAGAAATCATAGGACTTATAAAGAGCTATAGGATGCTCTAGAGAAGAGGTGTGAGGGAAATCCAAGGGTTCGCAAGGGTAGAACTGAGATGCTGAAACAGCAGTTTGCTATTTTCAAGTCTCTGAAGAATGAGAAGTTAGATGAGACAATCACTAGATTTTATCATCTGTTAACTGAGGTTGACAATCATAATGTCTATTATCAAGTGACTGAGAAGATAGAAAAGCTTCTAGATGCTTTACCGGCGAAGTGGGAGATGTACACTACTTTAATAAAGCATGATGAAGAGAATTTCGAGACTCTCACTCTTGCAGGTGTAATTGGAACGCTGAGGGCCTATAAAGTCAAGTTACAGAAGAATGAACGGGAGTTTGAACAGGTTCATGATCCAGAAATGAATTTTGGAAAGTCAAAACCGTCAATTACTGGTGAACTGAAGTCGGGGGCCACAGCATTCTTCTCCGGAGAAGAATCCAATCCAGTGGAGATAGAGGAATCTAGTAGCAGGGCCTTCTTAGGGTTTTCTAAACCAGAAGAAAAACCAACTCATTCAGCATCTACATCTCAAGGATACACAAAAATGCCAATGAGCGCAAAATCAGCTGAAGATCATCTGAATCTTTTAACTTCATTTGTCGCAGCGTACGGAAATTGCATTCAAGGGAAGATAAACGATCCTGCGTTATGAGAAGAAGACTACGATCAAGTAGATCCTGATGACTTAGAGGAAATGGACTTACAATGGCAACTGGCCATGGTGACTCAAAGGGTCAAGCGGTTCATGAAGAGAACAGGGAGAAATCTTAACGTAGGCAACAACAAGGTTGGGTTTGACAAATCAAAGGTTAGGTGTTACAATTTCCAAGGATTGGGACACTTTGCTAGAGAGTGTCAAAGACCTAAAGTAGAGAACTAACAGAATCAGAAACAAGGGAGATATCAATATGGTGGTTCTGGGAATCAAGCAGCCATCACTAGTCTGTTAACAAATGTGTCATCTAACAGACAGCTTGATGTAATTTATGATTGGAGTTCTCATCCGGAGTCGAATGCTAGAGCCTTTATGACTGAAGTAACTGAGACTGGGATGGCAGAGCTGAAGAAGTTGCAGAGGACACCAAGCAGAACGATACAAGTCCTTTGATGGTGGAAAAGTCAGAGAATCCGTCCATTCTGGAGTTTGCTGCTAAAATGGCTAACGTGGAATCGGATCACAAAAAGGTTACTCTCAATTTTTAACATTCCATGATTTATGTGTTTTAAGTACTACTTTGAATGATAGATTAAACTTATTACTAGAAACACATAACAACTTAACTGCTCAGATCCAATCATTAAAATCAGATAATGCTAGTCTTCTAGATATTAAGGAATATCTAAGGAATAAGCTGAAAGCAGATGCTTAGGATGTGATAGTTCTAAAAGACCAATTAAGTGAAAAAAGTGTCAGGATAGAACTTATGTATGAGCATGTTGAAGCTTTAACCAAAGAACTTACCATTAAGGATGTAGAACTAGCAGAATCAAGAGTTAAGGTTGTTGAGGTAAATAGGAAGCTTGAAAAGTTTAGGAACTCATCTCTAAACCTAAGAAAAATCTTAGAAGGTTAACGACAGTCTAAGAAACCAGTAGGCCTAGGTTATCAAGAGAGTCCTCCACCGTTGAACAATAACTATGTGCCTTACCTCAGGATAAAACCGATGTACTGGTCGAATTATAGGTAGCAACTGGAACTGAATCTGACAAGGATAAGTCAACTAAGGTGTCTAATACAACTTCTATGATTAAGAAAGTCAAGTTTCTGCAGTCTACTAGTGACACTCTATTAGGAGAAGCTAAACCTGAAATTAATAATCAGCAAGAGGAAGTAATCACTCTAGTTGAAATGAAAGAGAATGACACTAGTGAGACACGTAAATCAAAGGGTACATATAAAAAGCCGATTAATAAGATGTCATGCTTTAGATGTCATGTGAAAGGACATGTTGCGTCTAGTTTTCCTTATAAGAAAGTGGAGTCTACACCCTCTAAACGAGAGTCTAGACCTACTGTTGGAAAGAAAGAACAAACCAATCCGAAAACCAGTACCTAGCACTTCTAGCATGAGTAACTCTCAACATACGGAGAGGAATGTGAATGCAACACCTAGGATAGCTATTAAACATACAGCGGTGTCGGTCAGACAGCAAGAAGTGATTAGGACTAATTCTCCGAATAGAGTCCCTAGTCAGTCTAGGTCAGGACCACAACAAGGCTATAGGAGAACAACACCTAGCAGGACTTACTCTCCAGTTATGTCTCATACTCCTCAAAGACAACAGACACCAAGTAGAGCCCAGGGATATCAAACTGAAATGCCAACCCAAAGGCTAAGAGTGAATCTTAATCACTCGGCACCACAACAGGCTATCTTAGTACAAGTGTACGTGGACGACATCATTTTCGGGTCGTCAAATGAACAGATGTGCAAAGACTTTGAAAAGGTTATGAAGTCGAAGTTTGAGATGAGTGCTATAGGGGAGCTGAATTTCTTTCTGGGTTTACAAGTTGAACAAAGGAAAGAAGGAATTTTTATCCATCAGACGAAGTATGTCTACGAGATTTTGGAGCGCTTCGGGATGGAGGGAACAAAGCTGACCGCACACTTTAGTACTCCGATTCAAGTGAATCACAATCTCGGACCGGGTACAGATAGTGATAATAAAGTGGATCCGATTTTACATCGGGCCATGATCGGGTCACTTATGTATTTAACTGCTTCTAGACCTAACATTATGTTTGTTGTGTGTATTTGTGCTAGGTTTCAAGCAAATCCAAAGGAGATGCATATGAAAGTGGTGAATTCTGAGATACCTGAAGTCGAAACCGAAGCTGGGACTTTGTTATCTTGCTGATGGAGATCTGGAATTGGAGTACACAGACTCTGACCATGGTGGATGTAACTTGATCAGGAAATCAACAACTGGAGGTTGCCAGTTCCTTGAAGGGAGGGTCGTATCCTGGCAATGCAAGAAACAAACTTCGGTAGCCGTATCAACGTGCGAGGCCGAGTATGTAGCTGCTGGTAGTTGCTGTCACAGGTTTTGTAGATCCAACAAAATTTGCTGGAATACTGTTTGACTTATACTCATACTCCCATTAGGATTGATAATCAGTCAACAATTGCTATAACCAATAATCCAGTTAAACACAGTAAAACAAAGCACATAGACATAAGACATCATTTCATACATGATTGTGCTGAAAAGAATTTGATAAAACTGGTAAAAGTTGCAACGGAAGACAATAATGCAGATTTATTCAATAAAGCATTTGATAAGTCATGCTATGAGTTGTTAGTTCAACTAAATGGCATGCATAATCTAGAGTAACTTGACCTTAGTAGTTTTTCTTTCTTTTTATAGTAAGTTAGTAGTTTATTATATTTTATTTCTTTTTAAATTAAGTTAGTAGATTAGTTTATCAACTTTTTTCCTTAAAAGTGAAAAACAAAAGAAAAAAGAGAGAAAACCAAAAAAATTTCAAAAAACGAGAATATCGAAAAATGAGTTAAGTCTTAGAATCATAGGTTCAAAGTGACTAAGATTAGCATCGTCTAAACAAACTCTAAGTGTTGATCTTTCACACATAATGCACCATAAATTCTAAGTGATATACATATTCTTGTCTGATTTGTTGGGACTTGGTCCATGTGATCATGGTGTGCTTTGCGCCAAAGAAAGTAGGGTTCGACACAATGGTCTCTTTCATATACGATAAGCAATTCAGCTTCTCGGAAATGTTCTTCGGGGAGTTTGTTCATCAGATTTCTGCTCCCACCAGAGAAAGGTTTCTAATGTACCCACGCTTCAAAATGATGATCATTCGCCATTTCTTAACAGACCTGCGAACGCTGCCAGAGCAAACTGGCGTTGCTATCATAGATAATCGGATATTTGCTGACTGCCAATCCCACAATGCTCGAAGGGCTGAGCAAGTCAGGCAACAGGTGGCTCCTCTTTTTGGTGCCGTTATAGATCCAGATTTTATTGCTCATGCAGGGGATGACTGGATTGGTGAAGCACCTCAACAACAACCGCGGCAGCAGCAACCTCAACAGCAGCAAGCACCGCACTCCGGTTGCTCGAACTATTCCCCGCTCCCGATCTACTACAGAGGCTGGTGGGCCATCGACTTCGGCACCACAGCTTGACCAAAGGGAATAGACGTTGCACGAAATTTGGGATCAAGGAGTTGCTGCTCAATAGAACATAGCGGAACAGCTTGTTCAAGAAATTTTGGAACCCCCAACTGGTATGGATGACATATTAAGAGAGATTGACGAATATCAGCCTCCAGCGGCTGATACAGATAGTACAACAGGAACAGAGACTCATGAAGAGGTTGATGGTCAAGTAGAGACCACCTCTGAAACTGAATCAGAATCTAGTTCAGGAGAGTAAGAAGCGGAAGATCCAGCAATTACTATTGGGAGATACGAATCAAGAGTAGTTGTTAGCAGAAGAAAGATGTCACGTCCTGTAGCTCGTGACCAAGAGGAGGGAGACGTAGATTTTGTGATAGAAGAGGAAGCAACAATTGCTACTCATCAAAGGTCAAAGCGACAACGCACAGATCAGGGAGCTCCGTCTACTTACGTTACGATTCCGTCTGCCGCAACCGCCACTCCAAATATTCCAGCTATCTCAAGCTGTGAACGAGTTGCAGCAGCATAACTCAAGATTGGAGCAAGAAAAAGCTCAATTACAAACAACAGTGGCTGCTCCACAGGTTGCGATGTCAGCTAAACAGTCACAAATTTTGACTCAGCAGACCCTGGTTGAGCAAATTATGAAAGATCTACAAGCACAGGGGGAGAGCAGTTGCAGAGAAGATGAGGTAAGGAGAGTCCAAAGAAGAGATGACGATGAAGAAGGTGACCCCAGCACGCAATAAGACAGTGAGCTACCAGATCTCCCACGTGAGACTGCTCAGCAAGCTGAGATTCAGGGGGAGCCAGAATCATCTGGGACAGGTGGAGGAGGAAGTCAGGATAAAGCCAAGGCTCCAGAGGCGTCAAAGTTAGTCGATCAAGAAATAATTAGAGCCTTGGCCGATATTGATGATGACGACGAGATGTATTTTGATTTTGAAGATGAGTTGCAAGAACTCGAGGAAGCAGAGTTTATCCCAGAGAATGTTCCTGATTGGATCCCAAACGATGAAGTACTTGCAGATGAAGAAGACGGAGCTAACGAGTTCGTCATCCACGGTCAGATAGTTACTGAGCAATACGTAAACACAGACCAGAATCCGATAGACTTAGACGTTCTGAAGTCAACGATAAATGATGATTCAGATGATGATGCCACTCAAGAAAAGGATAATGAGATAACGAATGAAGAGAAGAGACAGCTTTGGTTCCGAAAAGAAGAGAAGAAGTCTAAGTTAGCTGTGAAAGTGAAGATGAGATTGCCAAGTCCAGGGAAACTATCTGGAGGCATTCTCAGTTGGTTTTTCGACAGAGAATTACAGCTTTTCGTGCTTAAGAGACGAGATGGGCTCCAGTATCTAAAAAGAAAGCTAAATGTTTTCAATACACTACCAAAATGTGAAGTAAAAGAACTGGCATGGAAGAATCTGATAAACCTAGGAGACGACCCGTACGCAGAAGTGATAGCTAGAATTATAAGAAAAGAAGGTCGGCCTGGAAGATTTGAGAGAACAAAGCCAAGGGAAGGAAAGAGAGTAATAGATGAGTCAAGGATAGATCCATTGACAGGGAAAGCCTTGGATGAAGATGTTCTACAAGCCAGTTCGATGTCTGAAGAAGGTTCCATTGAAACCAATGCCACAGGATGTTCT
Source organism: Centrapalus pauciflorus (assembly GCA_020465985.1). Lineage (NCBI taxonomy): Eukaryota > Viridiplantae > Streptophyta > Magnoliopsida > Asterales > Asteraceae > Centrapalus > Centrapalus pauciflorus. The sequence goes on from JAANYP010000785.1 coordinate 152,738, forward strand.
CGCGAATATAAAGTGGTGGTTCGTTGACAATGAAACAGCAGAGGCAGTGATGGAAGTTCATGACGACTGAGTTATTTTGAAAGTATATGACCCTCTGCACCTCGTAAACCTGTCTCAGGACGACTTGCTGAAACTTCATGAGCAACCCATCTATTTTCACGAAGGTTGGAGGTCTGAAGGAAAGAAATACAAGAATGTGGTAAAGGTGTGTGTAGAACAGGGTTTGTATGCTGGTAGCATTTTGAAGAAACCTAGTACTGTAGATTAATTGAATATCTAGTTAGAAGCTATCGTCAAGGGGGAGTCTATTAGTGCATCCTGTGTGACGATAGCAGTCTAAGTGTAGATAGTCTTTTGTAATAGCTCAGGCTTTGTAATTACAAGTGAATATGTTTGATATTGGTTATATATGTTTGATCTTGTTTGTGATTGATGTTTACTTAAGTTCAAAGATAAGTTCAAACATAAATTCAAAGATAAGTTCAAACAGAAGTTCAAAGATAAGTTCAAAAATAAGTTCAAGAATAAGTTCAAAGGCAAGGGTTTGAACTTAGTAGGAGCTAAGTTCAAACATGTAGTGGACAAGTTAGTGGGCTTGGGCCTATACGAACTTGTCTGAGCTAAGTTCGAATCTAAGCTCTATAATAAGAGTTAATCCGTTTTCATTATAGACTTTTGCAGAGATTAGTATCCAGAGCTCGTATAGTGCACTACAAACTTGTGAAGATTTCAGAGAGTTGTTTCAGAGAGATACACGTGTCAGGTCGTTCGTTGTGACGGCTATCATTGTGTTAGTATCTGGTTTCCGTGTGTGTGATCGTTCCGTTAAACCCCTAACGAGGATTCCACACTCGTTGGACGGTGTCGCGTCAAAATCAGATCTGTAGGTAGGTGACCTTACAGAACTTTTGTCAGAATGTAAGGATGAGGGATTGGTTTGACTGGTTCGGCGTTCATTTCAGCTGATGAGTAGCTAGACAAAAGGTCTTCCTCTAGAGTAGGTACTCTATAAGGATAGCTCTCATTTAGCTCATAATTTTTAAAAAAATTTCCTTTTCTTTATTTTTGACTTTGTTTCTTATCCTCTTGGGTTAAAACGTTTTCTGATGATTCAAAAAGAAAGACTTAAACCCAGCACCCATATACCTCATATCATAATATATAGGTAAAACTGATCGAACCTTTTCAAAATACTTAGGATTTTTAAATCCAATTCCTTGTTTGGAATGATAAAACCTAGTCTATTTGGGTTGATATAGATGAATAGTTTATTCAGTTTAACCACGTTTTAGAAATTCATCATCTAGGGTTTTTATCCGTGAGTACAAACTGATTCTCTCTTCTTCAATCATTTTGTATTTACCAAGATTGTCTAAGTTTTCTATGCTTACGGAATCTAAGCGTTTTGATAGAACAAACATTTCAGACTTCAATGAACTCTTTTCGTCCGTGATTGTATCAATATAAGTCTTAAGGTAAATGTTCCTATCCTCAGCATCTACTTTTTCAATTAAAAGTTTCTTCAAAAACTCAAGATTGTTTAGCCAATTCTTTTCATATATATCAGATGTTTTTTTAAGATAAGGCTAGATGTTCTGCCTTGACACACTTTTCTTTTTCAGCGTTATACATAGCTTCTAGATCAAGTATTTGTGTTTGCAGGTTACATTCATTTTTACAGATATATTATTTACAGACTTACAAACATAGAACGAATGTACTTCATTTGTCTCTGAATCTGACGTGGAGCACTTTGAGTCCTCGGACTTGGCCATAATTTTCTCCCTATCCACAGTCGTGTCTGATTCAGAATCGGAAGTAGTTGCATAATCAGCCATTCGAACTCTGTCAACCATGTAATAGTTTCTGTCCCTATCATCTTCCTCATCAGATTCATCATCAACCCAGTAGCCTTCTTGTGCTACCAGGTCCATTGCATCAGATCTCTTCTTTAGGGCCTCAAGCTTTCTCTCATAATAGCCTATGTCACACTCGAATCGGTTCGTGCATTCTCGAGAAAAGTGACATGGCTTCCCACATTTATAGCAGAGTCGTTCGTCAGCTGCCTTACGCTCATCAGCTCTAGGCCTGTCCTCTCTTCTTTCAACTGGCCTTTTGTCAGCTCAGCGGGGTTCCCGGCTATCATCACAACGATTATAGTCCCGCCTATCATCTCGTCTATCGTCATGCCTTTCATAGCAGCGATCATCTCGATAATCATTTCGATCATCACGTGTATCTCTCCAATCATCTCGCCTGTCTCTCCTGTCATCATATCACCTGTCATCTCGATCGTTTCTCCTACAGTCATCGCTGGACCTATCATCCTACCATTTATCCGATCATCTCTCCTCTCATCTCTTCTGTCTTCAGGATACCTGCCAGGGCTAGTGTCATAACAAAGTTGGTTGTTCGTCTTGTTTTGATAAAATCATCTCTGTTAAAGACGATTCGTCCACAAGGCAATTTGTACTTGTATGGTTTCATCTTCATCATCAAACGGCTCATTCATTGGTGGCGGTGCATATTTGTATTGAGAGGATGAGGCACCTTGACTGTAGTAGGGCACGGGAGATGGGTTTGGTAGTGGTTCAACGGAGTATGTCTTATTTGAGAGTAAGGCTAGAAAGTCTGTGGAATTGGTGTTTGGGGTTTACAGTCAACAGCAGAGATGCTAGTGTGTTTGCCATCTGTTTCTGAGCATCGACATCGCCCTGATATTTCTTTAATTCCTTGAACACCACATTTATAGGAATGTCTTGAACTCTTTTGTTGGCTCTACTTGCTATTTGCCATTCTGGATCTAAAGAAGATAGGAACTTATAAACGCAAGAAATAGAATACAACGGAAACAAATAACTAGGAAATAAATTACATGGACATAAAATAAACTAACTATTACAAAATAAAACACCACATGATCCAAATTTATAATCTAACACTAGATCACCTTTGATTCCATTAACAATTGGCAATGTGCGAATCAAAAATGCATTAATCGAACTTGGAGGCAGTGTAAACGTCTTACCTGTGAACTTGTTTGATAAACATAATTTGGGCTAGTTGCAAATTCTGCAACTGGCAGATCGTTCGACAAAAAGTCCAAGGGGTATCTTATCGGATGTTATAGTAAAAGTAGAAGATTTTTTCTATCCGATTGACTTCTTAGTCTTAGATACAGAGAGTTCTCTTGGAGAAAACTAGCCAGCCATTATCTTAGGCAGCCCGTTCTTAGCCACTATTAATGCCCAAATCAATTGTAGAACGGGGGCTGTAGATATTGCCTTTGTGAATTGTAAGCTACGATTAAATGTGTTCAATGCTTCCACCGCTGCTTCAATTGATTCAGAATGTTACATGATAGATGTGGTGGATGAGCTTGTGCAACAACACGGTTCACTAATCAATGCTAAGGACACCACCAAGTTATTTTTTGCTAAGCACGACACTACAATGATGAACTCTGTCAAATGCAACGAGTTTGAGGTAGTCATGGAATCCACACTGAAACCTAAATAACCACTGTGGACCCATAAGACTGAAAGCTGCCAACTGATTTGCCTCAATCTACAAGGCCTTCCATAGAACAACCACCTGTTCCAGAGTTAAAAACCTTTCCTATGCATTTAAATATGTCTTCTTAGGTCAGAATGACACTCTTCCAGTCATAATTTATCAAATATGATCGAGGCACAAAAATAATCCTTACTGCAAGTACTAGTAAAGTATAAAGAGGCAGTTGGTTGGTTTATAGCAGACTTTAAAGGAATCAGTCCTACCTTATGAATGCATATAATTATTACTGATCCAGAAGCTAAACCGGTAAGAGATGCACAAAGGAGGCTGAATCCCAATTTGAGGGAGGTAGTAAAGAAAGAAGTCTTGAAATCACTACCCGCCCTATAGGTAGATGGAGAGTATGCATAGATTACAAGTTTCTGAACACTGCAACATCCAAAGATCATTTTCCTCTACCACTCATTGATCAGATAGTGAAAATTTAGCAGGTCGGATACTCTATTGTTTCCTAGATGGCTACTCTGAATATAATAAAATTCCAATCCATCTAGAGGATCAAGGGAAAACTACATTTACATGTCTATATGGAACCTTTGCGTACCGAAGGATGCCTTTTCAACTATGTAATGCACCTGCCACATTTCAGCAATGTGCGATGGCTATCTTTTCAGATATGGTGGGTGGTTCTCGTGAAATCTTTATGGATGACTTTTCAATCTTTAACAAGTCATTTGGAACCTGTTTAGGACCCCTAGAAAAGGTTCTTAAGAGATGCACCGAGAATGTTGTTGCCGACCACCTATCTAGGCTCCCAATTCTTCCATTAGACTTAACTGATCACATTTGGGACTCCCTCCTGATGAACAATTATTTTCAATTTCCAAAAGATCCTCGTTTCCATTAGGCATAGGTTAAAATTATATCTACAGTAGGCCACCATTAATATGTTAGTCTCTGAACTAATCAGGTTAAAAGATCCCAAACATAGTTAGGCTAGTATAGGAGCAGTACGTCTGGCTGAAGACGTAAAACTTAGGGCATCCTGGGAGGCAACCCAAAGAATTTTGTCGGTGTAATTTTAGTAACCCTCACGAGAAAACACTAGCCCACTCGGGATACCGAGGGGTTTAACGGCTTGTTGCACAAGATAAGTGCCATTGTAATTCCCTATGAAAAGGCGGATTGTTTTATTTATTTCTTAGTTGTAGTGTCACCAACTAAGTTGGGGAGGATTTCCAACCCAATTTAAGTTGTTTCTAGACTTAAGTTTACTTTTATTTATGCATGTGTGCTAGTTTAATGAATGTTATTTTTTTCTTTAGTTTCATCCATCCTAAATAAACAAAGAATTTTACTAAGAATGTGATTATGTTCATTGTCTTCTCATTATAAGTGTGTTTATGTGACGAGGACGTCACAATGGTCTAAGTTGTGTTGGGTAGGTTCTATGAAATGATTAATATGATCTAACGAGCCTCCACAAAATTGTTTTTTATTATTAGACTAAAATTTAACCACCTGGGCAAAGAGCTACGACATATCATGAACATCAGAACTGGGCATAGTGAGAGGGGGTTCGAGATCACGAGGATTTTCAAGCTGGTAGCTTTTTCAATTGTGTTCATTTGTCCTATTCCTCCTTACTAGTGATCAGGTACCATTGTTACTTGTTCTTACATTTATCATAATTAGATTTGTTTGTTTGGGTCAGAATTTTATTTTTCCGTTTTTTATTTCAGTAATTGAGTGTGTTTTATTTTTATTTGTCGAGTCTTATTAAATTTGAATGTTTAGTGTCAATGTAGTCTTTCTAGTTTCCCAATGGTTATTATTTGCCGATCAGGCCTTGGAAAATGATGACACATTGATCGGCTTATTTTATACCGACTTTAATGTGTTTAAATGATATACTTTTATGTATAAAGTATTGGTATAATGCTACATTTAATTCTTATTTATCATTTGAAGGGTTAAAGCTTAAAAGGAGTTAAAATGAGTAAATTGTGCCTTGGAATGTTCTACTATTGATAAAACTCATTACGCATGTAGGTAATCCTCTTATGTATAAGTCTGGCAAATTTGAGCGCAATCGGAGAACCATTATAGAATGCCAAGCGCAGTGGGGGGCGCAGCCCTGCTCCCCAACCGAGTGCTCAACAGAACTATTTTTGTGAGGAGTGTATATTGAAGCGCATGGAAAGCGCAGACCCAGCGCAGAGGAGGGCGCAGCCCTGCTCCCCAACCGAGTGCTCAACAGAATGATTTTTCTTCCAAAATACGCGATCGCTGACCCAAGCGCAGGGCGGGGCGCAGGCATGCGCCCACGGCTGCGCCCAACCCATTAAAATATTTTTTAGCGTTTTTTTAGGGTTTTAAGGTTGCCTATATATATGAGAAGCTGCCATACGAAAAGAGATACATATTTTGAAGAGAAACTGAAGAGGAAAAGAGGAAGAAAGTCCCAGATTCACGATGTAGTCTGCGCGACAACCAACGGCGAAGGGTTGGGGTTTGGTTCCTTCTACGCTCCATCTTCTCCCCATCAATCCATCAACTACGAAGCTGGTTCCTGACAAGTTCAATGTTTCGTACGCGTTAGTTGATGATCAAATCATTATTGTTCAAGGGTTTGTTTATTAGCTAAGTGTTTATGTTGTTTTCGTTAGTTTAATCATTGTAACGAACGATATGTTTTATTAGTTTTCTGTGTGATTATTATTTAAAGATATTGTTCCGTTCGCTTCTATTTATATCTTTATCGTAAGACGCGTCGTAGCCGTGCTACAGTCCGTGCCGAGCTCATTAGATTAGGAGTTACGATGGACTATGATCATGACACGATTCGTGCCCAAAATACAGATTGCGATAGATGCGATTGTCATAACTATGTCTATGTGGTTAGGTTACAAAGATAATTAAATGGAATAATAAATGATTAAGTTATTAGCAACCCTAGGTCGATAATCCATAATTCCACCCAAACCCTAAATCCGAAGTCGTTGGCGTTCTTACTCCGTTCTTTAAGTTTTCGTCACAAAGCTATAATTAATTTTCCAAAGTTAATCTCAATCGCTTCCTTCCTTCAATTAGTTTAGTAATTAGCTTTTATTAATTAGTTAATAACTATCGTAGAAGAATATTGATAACCACATGCTTCCTGAGGAGACGATCCCACTTACCCTAGCTATAAGTTAAGGTGATTGGTGTTTTTATAAATTATTTTTGAACGCTTTACGACGAGCGGATGTCAAAATGGCGCCGTTGCCGGGGAGCTAGTGCGCTTATTAGTTTTCTTTTACGATAGTTGTTTAGGTTTACTTTGGTTTATTTTATTTTATTTTACTTTCTTAAATTTTTATTTAGTTTTTAAATAGTTTTTTTTGTTTAATTATTTGGAATGGAATCTTCATATAATTATGATCATTATCCATCCAAACATAATTACTCGGATTATAATGATCAATATTATTCAAATTATGATAATCATGATTCTTACTACTCGAGTCGTGATTCGTACAATCTATGGGAACGACATCCGGATTCCGATGAGTATTATTATAATGATTATTATCCATCTCAGCAACGATTATATGATGAAAATCGGTGCTATCAAGAGAATGTTATGACATCCATGAGGGAATGCATGACATTTATGGAGGCAAACACCAAGCATCTCCAGTATCTCATGTACACATGGGGGCAAATCACCGATCTCTTTTTAAAACAAGAAGCGGAGAGGGAGATGTACATGGAGCCGGATGACTACTTTGATGATGAGCGAGGATTCGAGCATCAAGATTTCCATCATGAATCGTCCTCAGAATTTTTGAACTTTAATGAGGAAGAGAGAGTTGAAAGTGAAGTTGTTATGAGAGATGACTCACTGCTACAACTATCAACGGAGACAACTCCATATTTCGAACTCCCTTATTTCAATTATTATTTAAAAAGTTTAATGCCTGAAACTAGCTCTAGTTCAATGCTAATTATTTTTCATGATAATTCAGGTACCTATGGAGTACGAATCACACGAAGGGAAAAACCAATCAAATATCCGGGTAATGTATGTGGACAAGGTGACAAACCACCTTGAAGAGGTACCGTCTGGCTGAAGACGTAAAACTTAGCGCTTCTTGGGAGGCAACCCAAAGAACTTCGTGGGTGTGTTCAATAGAAACCTTCACGAGACTATAACTCGTCCACCCGGGCTACCGGGGGGTTTAAAGGCTTGTTGCACATGCTAAGTGCAATCGTGATCCCTACGAAAGTGAGGTTTAGTTTATATTTATGTTTTAAGTATTCTAATTATTTTTATTTTAGTGCATTATAGTTTATAGTTCTCAAATGCATATCATGCGTGATTTAAAAGAAAAAAAAATAGGTGCAGTAGGGAATTAAGTTGGGGAAGTTTGCCCTCACCCCAATTACCAATGTTTAAACTGATTTAACTCACCTTTTAATTAGATCATGATATGAATCGCGCGTATGCATTTTAGTTTATTGCATTTAATTAACTTGCATCATTATAATTTGTCAATTTAATTAATAGTATTATCATGACTTTTAAGTAATATAACGAGAATTGGTAGATAATTAAGTTGGGGATGTTATTCAACCCCGACTGCGGCTTCAAAACGACCATCTCACTATTTATTTAACTACGTCATGAAAATAAATACATTCATTTTTTTAGACATGGTTTTGCATTATTCGTACACTCATCCACTTGAATCTCAGTCTAATATATATAGCTATTGGGACAATATTGTCTAAAGTTGAAGTTGAGGATTGACTTGCAAGGAGATGTGGTTATATGAGTGGATGATTACATTGCGGAAGATAGAAGGCGATCAACCCTTTGATTTTGCATTCAATGATCAGGTTCTTCCGTTCCTTTTATTATGCTTTAATAGTAGTGTGTGAGTTTTCATGCATTTAAGTTAGTTTAGTTTTTCATAATTTTTAGTTTTTAGTTTTTATTTTGGCATTTGTGTGTTCACCCTTGAATAATAGTGTTATTGATTAACCAATTAAAAGTAGAATTGCATTGGTCTTATCTCCCTAATTTATTTTGGTTTGAGTAAGTAACTTAAAATGATGATTCTAATTAGCAAATAGATTAATACCAAGTGATATCGGTGACGATCGAGTTAATTTGAAAATTATTAAAAAGAGTCATAATAAATATGCATTCATGAGATTAATAAAAGAATTTGAGTATGTTACACTTGTGTGTGGTTTTAAAGAATAAAACACTTTATCAAAACCAACATTTCAAAAGACATCGATACACCTAAGCAATAAGGGGGAGTGTTGCAAGTAAATCCGTGAGGCGTAGGTGTTTAAACTGTAAGGGGTGGCCTAACGAGTTCGGAAAAGAAGTCTCAGGGGTATTTTATACCTAATCCCCTACAGCCAACTGGTTTGGGAGCGGTTGACCAATTTTCCGTTACATGGACTCGTTAGAAAAGTCATGTTCAAACCCTTAATAAAATAACTCATGAGTGTGCTAAAAAAAATTTAAGAGAGAAATTATCAAATGATTAGTGAGTTCAGTATAAACGTCAAAACCGGCAAAATTGCATGCATGTAACCTTGAGCAAAAATAGGTGATTTGTGGTGAGGAATGTTTGGGAGGTAAAGTGTTGATAGCGGTTTTAACACAGTGTAACAGAAATGGTTTTTAGTTATGATCATGCATGGATGTTTAGTATGAAGGCTGTTACTAATTTGATAAATTAATTAGAGAGTCACTGATTTATCATATGCCCGGTAAATGAAATCTTGAACATTAAAGTCTGATTTAAGTTTTCTTGCTCGGGACGATCAAGGTTTAAGTTGGGGATGTTTGATCGGCTTATTTTATACCGACTTTAATGTGTTTAAATAATATATTTTTATCTATAAAGTATTGGTATAATGCTACATTTAATTGTTATTTATCAATTGAAGGGTTAAAGCTTAAAAGGAGTTAAAATGAGTAAATTGTGCCTTGGAATGTTCTACTATTGATAAAACTCATTACGCATGTAGGTAATCCTCTCAAGTATAAGTCTGGCAAATTTGAGCGCAATCGGAGAACCATTATAGAATGCCAAGCGCAGTGGGGGGCGCAGCCCTGCTCCCCAACCGAGTGCTCAACAGAACTATTTTTGTGAGGAGCGTATATTGAAGCGCAGACCTAACGCAGAGGGGGCCGCAGCCCTGCTCCCCAACCGAGTGCTCAACAGAATGATTTTTTCTTCCAAAATACGCGATCGCTGACCCAAGCGCAGGGCGGGGCGCAGGCATGCGCCCACGGCTGCGCCCAACCGATTAAAATATTTTTCAGCGTTTTTTCTAGGGTTTTATGGTTGTCTATATATATGAGAAGCTGCCATACGAAAAGAGATACATATTTTGAAGGGAAACTGAAGAGGAAAAGAGGAAGAAAGTCCCAGATTCACGATGTAGTCTGCGCGACAACCAACGACGAAGGGTTGGGGTTTGGTTCCTTCTACGCTCCATCTTCTCCCCTTCAATCCATCAACTACGAAGCTTGTTCCTGACAACTTCAATGTTTCGTACGCGTTAGTTGATGATCATATCATTATTGTTCAAGGGTTTGTTTATTAGCTAAGTGTTTATGTTGTTTTTGTTAGTTTAATCATTGTAATGAACGATATGTTTTATTAGTTTTCTGTGTGATTATTATTTAAAGATATTGTTCCGTTCGCTTCTTTTTATATCTTTATCGTAAGACGCGTTGTAGCCGTGCTACAGTCCGTGCCGAGCTCATTAGATTAGGAGTTTAGACGGTCTGTGAACATGACACGATTCGTGCCCAGTATACAGATTGCGATAGATGCGATTGTCATAACTATGTCTATGTGGTTAGGTTACAAAGATAATTAAATGGAATAATAAATAATTAAGTTATTAGCAACCCTAGGTCGATAATCCATAATTCCACCCAAACCCTAAATCCGAAGTCGTTGGCGTTCTTACTCCGTTCTTTAAGTTTTTGTCACAAAGCTATAATTAATTTTCCAAAGTTAATCTCAATCGCTTCCTTCCTTCAATTAGTTTAGTAATTAGTTTTTATTAATTAGTTAATAACTATCGTAGAAGAATATTGATAACCACATGCTTCCTGAGGAGACGATCCCACTTACCCTAGCTATAATTTAAGGTGATTGGTTTTTTTATAAATTATTTTTGAACGCTTTACGACGAGCGGATGTCACACATCGAATAATGTAAACATAATTAGTTAGTGTTAGTAAGAAATTCTAGATTTGTGTTAATAGTCGAGTTAATAATTAACATTTTAATGTAAGTTGAGTTCAAGTAAGTTAAGATATATTTGTGCTTAAATGGAAATAATGTGTCTAAAGATTTTGGAAAACTCATGCAATAAGGGGGAGAGCTTAATCATGTTTTTAGCCTCAAAAGATTTGAGGGTAGCCTAGTTGGTTCGGGAAATTAAGTCCTATGGGGTACTATTCATGCCTAATCCCCTAAGACCATCTGGTTTGGGAGCGGTTGACCCATATCCCGCTACATGGTTTAACTAGAATAGCTATGATAAAAACTCGGGTACAAATAATATATATGTGTGTATATATATATGTATATATATATATATATATATATATATATATATATATATATATATATATATATATATATATATATATATATATATATATATATATATATATATATATATATATATATATATATATATATATATATATATATATATATATATATATATATATATATATATATATATATATATATATGTATATATATATATATAAGCATGCAAATCAAAAGTAATAATTTCCATATACATGCATAGAGGGAAAAGATGGTCAAAAGACCCACATGTTTTAAGCTTGTAACCTTGAGCTAAAAGTGTAATTTCCAAGAGCAAGATGCATTATAATAACTTAGAGAAAATGTGTTTTATCCGAAAATGTTCTTTAACATACATTCAATATCTTAATGCATTAATGCGAAGGCTGACTTAATACGGACTTATTGAACACACTGCTAATATAGTAGGTACATAGTTAGTTCTGATTCTATGGCTTGTTTGGAGACTACCAAGAGTTAAGTTGGGGAGGTTTGATAAGACTGTATTATTGCGTGTTTTCAGTAATTTTAAAGGCTGATATATGGATTTTCACTTCGTAACTATCATATTTTTACATCATATTTGTGTCTCAAGGGCAGGAATTCATTTCAAAGCACCATGAAAAAATTCAGCTCGAAAGGCGCAGGTCGAGGAGTAGGGCTACGCCCCAAAACAGTAAGATTTTCAGTTCACGAGCAGTTCCAGCGCAGGTTGGTGTACCCCCATGCACAGGGGGGGCAGGGTTACGCCCTTGCGGCGTAAAAACCCTACGGCCGCATTTCTACGTCCAAAACCCTAAAAATCTTGTCCTCTATAAATAAAGGTGACCTGCGGACGTTTTGGAAATTCTGAAATATTAAAAACGCTGGCGAAGCCCTGCTGTGGTCAAGTCATGGATCAAAATACGAATAAGTGGAGTTTCGACCGTTCATCTATTGAAGCCTACAGATGATTTCCACAATCATTGCCGGTGAAGAACACACGATGAGAGGCTAAACGCTTCATAGCCATTTGCGGAGGATCTACGACTAAGTTCTATTTATTTAAATATCATTTATTGTATTGATTTATTTTATAATTATTGAATATTTTATGTAATGCAAATGATATAATCTTGGTTATTATTATGATTGAATGGTTTAATTGGTAAAAGCAAGATAGTTCATCGTGATATAATTAGTTGTGCCGATTTTATAGATTAGAGATTAAGACAAGTAATGAATATTGGATGTGCTATGCCGAGAGTTATTGATTAAAATATTCATGATTCATGTAATTGAGTAATTGGTTATGTCTATGTGACCATTGCATTATGTTCAATTAAGTAATGACTTGTGACGTAGTGAATTCGTAAATGGTTATCTTTAATTTGATCTGTTATTTAATCATTCTTTTTTTCGCCATTGTTTTCGTACTAATCTAGTTTTAATCACCTTTCCAAACAACCTAATCACAATTTAAATCGTTTTTCTAATCATAAAGAAACTGGCAATATAACCCTAACAAACTTACACACTCCCTGCGGATTCGACCCTTACTTCCCTGCACTAGTAGGTCGTTTGGATTATTTCTACGGGCCACAATGACGACTCGTCACCTACCCACTGATGAGACTGTATTATTGTGTTTTTTCGGTAGTTTTAAAAGCTCATATATGCATTTTTACATCAAAATTATCGTACTTTTACATCATAATTGTGTCTCAGGGTCCGGAAGTCAATTCAAAGCACCACGAAAAAATTCAGCTCGAAAGGCGCAGGTCAGGGTGTAGGGCTACGCCCCCTACGCCCCAAAACAGTAAGATTCTGAGTTCACGAGCAGTTCCAGCGCAGGCTTGCATACCCTCGGGCGCAGGGTTACGCCCCTGCATTTCTATGTCAAAAACCCTAGTTCACTCGTCCCCTATAAATAGAGGTGACCTGCAGACATTTTCAAGGAGTTCCGAAATATTGCAAACGCTGGCAAAGGCCTGCTGCAATCGAGTCATAGATCAAGTACGAATAACTGAAGTGCCAACTGTTCATCTCTTAGAAGCCTAATGATGGTCTCAACAATCATTTCCGGTGAAGAACATGTGATGGAGGGCTAAACACTTCATAGCCACTTGCGGAGGATCTACGGCTAAGTCTTATTTATTTGAACATGAATATTTGTATTGATGTGTTTTGTGATTATTGAATATTTCATGTTGCACAAATGATGTACTTTTGGTTATTATTATGATTGAATGGTTTAATTCTTAAAAGCAAGATAGTTTATCGTAGTATTATTATTTGTGCTCAATCTATAGTTTAGGGATTAAGACAAGTAATGAATATTGCATGCGCTATGCCGAGAGTTATTGATTAAAATATTCATGATTAACATAATTGAGAAATTGGTTATGACTATGTGACCATTGCATGATGTTCAATTAAGTAATGACTTGTGTCGTAGTGAATTGTAAATGGTTATCTTTCCAATTTGAACTGTCAATTAACCGTTGTTTGTTTTGCCATTGTTTTAGTAGGAATTTAGTTTTAATCACCTTTCCAAACAATCCAATTCAAATTTAAATCGTTTTCTTAAGTCATAAAGAAACTAGCAATATAACCTAATAAACCTACACGCTCCCAACGGATTTGGCCCTTACTTCCCTACACTGGTAGGTAGTTTGGAATATTTCTACGGGCCACAACGACGACTCATCACCCACTTACATCTTCGTAAGGGTTGACAGCAAGATATCTGCTAAAGATATGTGGGATGAACTGGAGATGAAAATGCTTGGGCAGACTTAAATGATCAGGCAAAATTTGAGGAAGCCAAGACCAAATTTTCTGAATTTAGGGCCAAGGACGAAGAATCCCTACAGGGTACCTTAACTTGATTTTTCATCGTGCTAAACGAACTGAACATGCTGCATATCTTAAAAAAAAAATAGGGATGATATAAATATAAAATTTCTGTCTTATGTGCCTCCAGAATGGGGTATTGGCTGCTGGGCAGTTCAAAGGGGTCTAGACATCAACAAGACTTCCATGAGTGTCTTGTTTAAGGAGCTGAGCAAGTATCAGGGTGATTTTTATGCCCACAAGTAGATGGCCAACTCTGTGGTTTCCTTGCTTTTAAATCTGAACAGTATTTCGAAGACTAACGAACCCTTGGCACTGCTATCCAACAAAACAGTTGTCCCTGAATACCTTCCAACGCCACCACTTACACACTTGTATACCCCCATTGGATCTTCCTCCACCAACCTACAATACACTCCACCTCCTTTTGCTTCCTACAGGGAACCTCTCGATGCTGAGGAAGCAATTATCCATGAACAGATGGGCTTGCTGTCGAATCGCCTTCACCAAAGCGATTCTATCGGAACAAAACCATTAACCAGCTGAGATATGACACGGGCCCAATGAGGTACAATGATGAGAGGAGAGATGAGAGAAGGGATGAGAGGGATGATCGGAGGAGAGAAGAAAGGATTTAATAGAGACGAGATGACCATGAGGGCAGATGGTATGATGATAGCAGAGAGAGAAGGGATGACAGATTTGACACCCTTGTCATAATAACCACAACACATCCCTTAGGATTAATCACACGACCCATAAACATACCTTAATCCCAAGTACTTAGTACATTACATGATATTGGAAAAATACATAATTGAAATTAAAGACAAACACACTATAGTACAACATGGTTCCATGCCAAAACATACGTTATTACAACCATGCCAAAAGATTCCAGCGGAATCCTCATTATTCAGTTACCAATTGAGTAGTAAAATCCTGAAAAATTCAACAAATGACCTAGCTAGAAGATCCAGCAGCAAATTTTCCTATTCCTGAAAAATGTCAACAACTAAAGGATAAGTGATTACTTAGCGATTACCGAGATAATATATTCTACAAGACTTTATGTAACAAACATGAGTCACACTGGCAACAAACGTCGTGCACCCCTTCTTACACGAAATAAGGAAACACATATTAGCCCGAAGCTCCACCATGCCATTGCACGAAACACACAAATTTCAATTGATGCATAATTTATCATCGCGAATGCCACACCTGCCCTTCCAGACCATAAAGGGCTCAGCTCCATGTCATATAGCCGTAGTAGCATCGAGTTACCAGTTATAGCTCAAAAGCCCATCACATTGATGGACAACAAAGAAAGCAAAACATGTAATAACATGTAAACAATCAACAAAGTGCATCAAAATAAACGCAGGTCAGGAAAGTGCAAATCAAAATGAATCAACATGTCTCAATGAACAGCATCTAGCATAAAACAAATGTAGACATATAAAATCTAAGTACTCATAGTGGGTGTGTTATTAAACTTCAAATCTATATTATTTCTCCTCGGGATGTAACCGAAATCTCAATTTAACCAATAAATGATTCTATAGTCACACTTCACCCCACTATGTGCTTAACAACACCACAAGAGAGCATTAACATTAGTAGTAGGACAATCCCATCAGTGCCTGATGGTCAAATCCGAAGTTCAGTTCCCACCCGAAGTTCGGGTCACAAATACAAACAAGAAATTTTCAGGTTGATGTTCTTAGCGACTCGCTGAGTCACCTACCCCGACTCGACGAGTCGACGTGTAGTTCAGCAGATCAAGACCTACGAGTTTTGCTAAAAAAATACACCAAATTCTGTTTTATTAACATGTGATCCATATAAAGGATATTTTAAAATATATTGAGTGTTTCTAAATCATTTCCCTAACTTTAACATTTATTTCATTTAAGATTAAACAAAATATTTTTAATATCCTCAAGAACATTAACTTCTTAAAACTTCATAATTCTTACTTTTTAGGTTAATCCATTGATGATTCTTGTTTCTAATGCTTCAAGAGGCTTCAATTGATGTTTTTTAACTATAAAATCATACATGCAACAACAATTTCTAAGATTTTAATTCCGTTTTGCAATTTCAAGTTCATCCAAGATGAACCCTAAACCCCCATATATAAAAATAACAATTTATTACCTTAAATCTTATTTGGAACCTTGTATTTGTTGCTTCTACAACAATTTCCTTCTCAAATCCGAATTTTCAAGAGATTTCTAGAGAGAGTTTGGTGTGCTAGGTAGATGAGAATTTGCAAATGAGCTCTTGCAATACTTCAAAAGTCTTTTATGTCCAACTTTTGGTTATTTACACAAGTTGTCCCTCCACTTGCCTATCTTCTTTAAATAAAGTTCCATTTCTTATATTTTCACCACCAAACATTTAAATTTCATCATACTTATTTATAAACTTTAACTCTAAAATTTCATAATTATTTAAACATAACAATCAACTTTAAAATTCCGAATAAATAAACTTTCATTAATAATCTAACTCGATTACATTAATTAGATATATAATGTAATTAACCCTCGAAATATAATAATTTAAATCCTAGGATGTTACAATAGACAATATGATGAGTGTCGAGACTATCAAGATGATCACCACTTGGAAAGGTGGGATGAGTAAGGATACGACGTCAGGAGGGATAGTCGCTGCTGGGAGGATAACAGGGACTCCCGTCGGAAACATGGACTTATGCGGTACTATGTGTACATACAGCATTAAAGGTAAAAGCTCTGTGTTGGTTACCGTGGATGATTACTCACGATATACCTGGGTTCATTCATGCGATCCAAGGACAAGACTGCTCAAAAAAGTATTGACTTTCTTAAGAGCATTAAAACCCAACAACAGTTGTCGATACAAGCAATCTGATCAGACAATGATAAAACACACACTTTGAGAACTTGACACAACACTCAAGAACAAAGCACATATACATCAGGTATCACTTCATTAAAAACCATGTAGAAAATGGGACAATAGAATTGTATTTTGTAGGCACGAAGTTTCCACTGGCTGATATCTTTACTACTAATAAAGAATTTAGATGCTTGGTTTTAAATACAAGGGATAATGCATAAAGTACAATATGGTAAAGCATAATATTGAATTTTAAGACATTGCTCGACGTACAATATGATAATGCAGTTTTTGTAAGGCGTTATTTCAAATTTATGCTTCATAGAATTTTTCCGTGGGTAGGAACCTACCTCTTTTCTTCCATTCTTCTTCAAATGTGTGGTAGATTATTTAGCCTCGGGAATGAATAAACCTCTCCTCTTCCTCATGCTTTGTCGACTTCTTTCCCAAATACTCATTCCCTGGCTCCATCAATTTGGCTTATGCGCCCAGTCTTCTAACCTGTTAGTACATCCTGTATGACGATAACAGTCTATGTTTAGATAGCATTTTGTGTAAGTCAATTTACTTGGTATTGAATATTAACAAGTGTTTGATATATGTTTGATTATCTGTGTTTGACATTGATTGTTTGTATGTTTGAACTTGGTGTAATGTATTACAAGAAGTTCAAACATAAAGTTCAAAGATGAATTCAAACATAAGATAAAACATAAGTTCAAACATAAGTTTGAATTGTGAGGTTCGAATTAGGCTAGATTCGAATTTGTCCTAGACAAACTCGAATCTGTCAGTATGATTAAGGGTTAATTCGATTAATTATTAGACTTTTGCAGAATTTGTCAGACGATTAGCAGAAGGCGATCTCGAACTTGATTGCAATCATAGAGTTTCGTGAGGAGAGAATCATCGTGTCGGGGCGTTTTAAGTCATTCGTCTATCAACGTGGTAGTCTCCGTGTTTCGGTGTGCGTGATCTTACCGTCAAGCCGCTAACGAGGATTCCGCACTCGTTGGAAGGTGTCCCGTCGAGATAGATCCGTAGAGTCAAGACCTTACATTAGGGTTTCTTCGAACTTGTCAGAGGTTCGAATTTGTCAGAATTTCTAGCGTTTTCTCGAACTTCATACATTCGAACTTGTTGAGTTCGAACTTAAGTCAATTTGAGTTTAATTTTCAAACGAATTTAAAATTAAATTATTCGAACATACATAAGTTCGAAGGGTTTATCATAAATTAATTTTAAAATTAAATTGATTAAGTTCGAAAACAAAAAGTTTAGAAAAAATGTTGAGTTTTGAAAAAAATTTATAGAAATGGACCACGAGGTCGGCAAAGCAAATTCTCCGCCAAAGCTGATGAAACTGGAGGATTATTATTGGTGGAAGGATAGGTTTGCTGATTTTGCAAGCTTTAACGACAAGCGTATGTGGATATGCATCTATGAGGGATATATACCTCCTACGCAAGAGCTTGAAGGCTGACAAAGAGTCTTAACTTATCAGAACATGAAATATGATGACAAGAAACTTTATGAGGCCGAGAACCAAGCTTTCTCAATTATCAGGATGGCGTTACCTCAAGAAATGCTACACACTTTAAGAAATCATAGGACTTCTAAAGAGCTATGGGATGCTCTAGAGAAGAGGTGTGAGGGAAATCCAAGGGTTCGAAAGGGCAGAACTGAGATGCTGAAGCAACAATTCGCTATCTTTAAGGCGTTGTTGAATGAGACGTTAGATGAGACAGTCACTAGATTCTATCATCTGTTAACTCAACTTGACAATCAGAATGTCGAGTATCAAGAGCCTGAGAAGATAGAGAAACTTCTGGAGATGTACACAATGTTAATAAAGCATGATGAAGAGAAGTTCGAGACTCTCACTCTTGAAGGGGTGATTGGAACGCTGAGGGCATATAACTTCAATTTACATAAGAAAGAACGGGAGTTTGAACAGGTTCAAGATCCAGAAATGTATTTTGGAAAATCAAAACCGTCAATTGCTAGTGAACTGAAGTCAGGAGCCACAACATTCTTCTCGGGAGAAGAACCCATCCCAGTTGAGACAGAGGAGTCCAGTATCAGGGCATTCTTAGGGTTTTCCAAACCAGAAGATAATCCAAATCACTGTGTGTCTACGTCTCAAGCATATACAAAGATGCCGATGAGCATCAAAATCAGCTGAAGATCACTCAAATCTTCTGGCTTCATTTGTCGCAGCGTACAACAATTGCGTTCAGGGGAAAATAAACGATCTAGCGTTATGGGAAGAAGACTATAATCAGGTCGATCCTGATGATTTTGACGAAATGGACCTACAATGGCAACTGGACATGGTGATTCAAAGGGTCAAGAGGTTCATGAAGAGGATCGGAAGAAATTTGAACGTAGGCAATAGCAAGGTTGGTTTTGACAAATCAAAGGTAAAGTGTTACAACTGTCATCTAACAGACAGCTTGATGTAACTTATGATTGGAGTACTCATCCGGACTCGAATGCTAGAGCCTTTATGGCAGAAGTAACTGAGATTGGGGATGACAGAGCTGAAGAAGTTGTAGAGGACACCAACCAGAAAGATACAAGTCCTTTGTTGGTGGAAAAGTCAGAGGAACAGTCCATTCTGGAGTTTGCGGCTCAAATGGCTAACGTGGAATCAGACCACAAAAAGATAATTCTAAACTTTTCTACATTCCATGATTTATGTGTTTTAATTGCTACTTTAAATGATAGGTAAAAATTAGTACTAGAAACACATAACAACTTAACTGCTCAAATCCAATCATTAAAATCTGATTACGCTAGTCTTCTAAATATTAAGGAAAATCTAAGGAATAAGCTGAAAGTAGATGCTTAGGATGTCATAGTTCTAAAACACAAATTAAGTGAACAATGTGTCAGGATAGAACTTATGTATGAGCATGTTTAAGCTTTAACCAAAGATCTTACCCTTAAGGATGTAGAACTAGCGGAATCAAGAGTTAAGGTTGCTGAGGCAAATAGTAAGCTTGAAAAGTTAAGGAACTCGTCTCTAAACCTAGGAAAGATCTTAGAAGCTCAACGGCAGTCTAAGAAACCAGTAGGCCTAGGTTATCAAGAGGTCCTCCACCGTTCAACAAAAACTACGTGCCTCAACCTCAGGTTAAAACCGATGAACCGATCGAATCAGAGGTTGCAACTGGAACTGAATCTGATAACGATAAGTCTACTAAGGTACCTACCACGACCTCTAAGATTAAGAAAGTCAAGTTTGTGTAGTCTACTAGTGACAATATACTAGGAGAAGCTAAAACTAAAAATAAAAATCAACAAGAGGTAGTGATCACTGTAGTTGAATTAAAAGAACATGACACCAGTGAGACACCTAAATCAAAGGGCACTTATAAGAAGCTGATTGATAAGAGGTCATGCTTTAGACGTCATGAGAAAGGACACGTTGCGTCTAGTTGTCCTTATAAGAAAGTTGAGTCTACACCCTCGAAACCAGAGTCTAGAGCTACTGTAGGAAAGCAAGACCAACCAAGACCAGTACCTAGTATTGCTAGCACAAGTAGTTCTCAACATACTGAGAAGAATGTGAATGCAACTCCTAGGATAACTATTTAACAAATACCGGTGTCGGTCAGACAACAAGAAGTGATTAGGACAAATTCTCCGAATAGAGTTTCTAGTCAGTCTAGGTCAGGACCTCAACAAGGCTATAGGAGTACAACACCTAGAAGGACTTACACTCCACTTAGGTCTCATCCTCCTCAAAGACAAAAGACACCATGTAGAGCTCAGGGATATCAAAATAAAATGCATTATAATGAAAACTATTCTAGGGTTCAACCTTAAATGACAGCCCAAAGGCCAAGAGTGAATCTAAATCACTTAGCACCACAACAGGCTCTCACTAAAAAACCCAAGTCACCTGAAAGGAGAGATGGGTATTTGAAGGAGTTCACGTATGTGGATGAGAATGGTATTACCAAGTCAGTCATGGTTTGGATTCCCCGTGATAACTAACTTGTTTTCTTTCATTTGCAGGAACTAACTACAGGTCTAAACAACAAATGGTTCGTCGACAGTGGTTGCTCTCGTCACATGACTGGGGAAGGGAGTCTACTCAAAGACTTCAAGGGAGGGAACAACGGATTCGTATCATTTGCTGGGAACAAAGGAGGTCATATCACTGGAACAGAAGTGGTCACTAATGGGACAATCATACTTGATCAAGTGTACCATGTTGATAAACTTGATCACAATCTCATTAGTGTATCTCAGATCTGTGGTAAGAAGAATTCGGTAATCTTTGCTGAACATTAGGCGTTAGTGCATAAGCCGGGATTCAAAATTCTTGAAGAGTGGATCACGATGAGAGCCCCAAGGAAGAATGATCTTTACATGATGGACATGAACGTATCAGACTCATCGATGGGAACAATCTGTCTACTTTCTAAAGCTTCAGAGTCTGAATCTATTCTATGGCACAGACGCGTGGCACACTTACACCTAAGGAAAATGAACTACATTACTAAACATGGTCTGGTGCAAGGTATTCCTCTGAAGAGTTTTCAGTTCGATGACAAGTGTGTCCCGTGTAAGAAAGGAAAACAACACAAGAAGTCACACAAGTCAAAGACTCAGAACACTATAGCTTCCACCTTCGATTTGCTGTATATGGATCTCTTCGGTCCAATCAAAAAAAGGAGCTTAGGTGGTAGCTGGTATTGTTTAGTTATTACTGATGATTACTCACGTTTCTCCGGGGACGAAACAACTGGAAAGTTGATTAGGTTCTTAGACCAAATCGAGAACTCATACGGGACAAGGGTTAAACGTATCAGGAGTGATAACGGAACTAAATTTAAGAATGCCGTAATTGGTATATATTGTCTATCCAAAGGCATAGTGTATCAATTTAGTGCACCTTATGAGCCATAACAAAATGGGTGGCAGAACGTAAGAAAACGACTCTGATCGAGGCAGCAAAGGCCATGCTCTCGGATTCAAAGCTTCCTACCATGTTTTGGGGGGAGGCAGTGAATACCGCGTGTCATGTTTTAAACTGGGTCCTTACTGTCAAATCATTGAACAAAACCTGTTATGAAATTTTGAATAAAAGACCATCAAATTTAACTGGCTTTGAACCGTTTGGGGTACCGTGTACTTTACTGAAAACAAAACATCAACCTAAGTTTGATGAAAAGGCTGATGAAGGATAGTTCCTAGGTTGTGTTCCTAATTCACCAAACAAAAGGGTTTTTAATAAAACAAATGTTACGGTTGAGATTGTGTTTAACATTAATGTAACAAGTTATTCACATGAACCCCAAACTGGTCCGGAATGATTATTTGATCATGACTTTTTGTTTAATCATTTAACATACCGTCTAGTGGAAATGCAAGTATAGTGGAAAATGACTTCTCATCATTAAACCTTAATGACGAGTACCAAGGTTTTCCAAATTCAAGCATTACATCATCATCTGAGACTACAACAACAGAAGATGGATCTCTAACAGAGAATAAACCTAAAATACCTACAAATGAGAATCAGACGAATAATTCTAACTCCGAGGACAGTGATCATGAGGAAGAGAATATACCATCTAAAGTCATACCCCCGTTAGGTGAAATAGAATCAATCTTAGGAGATAATCATCAGGTCGATGAGATTGAGACATCGAGAATAAACAAGGATCATCCAATTGAGAGTATCATTGGAAATCCACATACTGGTGTGTGAACTAGGAGTAGTGTGAATAATAACACGGTGCTGTTATCGATGATCAACAACTCCGAGGCATTTCACACGTGTTTATACTTATGTTTTATTGATCGAGTTATAATTTACTGTGTTTATTAGATATCAAAGGGTTGTTTGTAGAAAGAATATGTCGTAGAATGTGCCACTATTAAATAAATTCTGTGCTTGTACAGGTAAAGAAAATCCAGTTTAAATTGGCAAAAGAAGGACAAATTTTCAGAGTCAGGCGCAGACAGGGGCGCAGCCCTGCGCCCAGACCAAGTGTTCAGCAGAAGAAATTTATTCGCCAAAATACAGATTTCACAAACAGGCGCGGGGGGGGGGGGGGGGGGGGCGCACGCCTGCGCTCAACCCATTTAAATAATTTCTAGCCGTTTTTAGGGTTTTCCAGCTTTTCCTATAAATACAAAGTTAGAGTTTAAGAAAGGGGATCGGTTTTTGGAGAAGAAAGCTTAGGAAAAGGACCCCGTTTGAGCGAACCCAAGTACGAAGAGCACATGAGTCAAGCTATGAAGATGGACACACAACCATTGAGCATTACGCGAAGAATGTCCGGCTAATCTTACATAATCATTCTCGGAGGAAGCACAACGCTAAGTGTTTAATTTTATGAACGATTACTTTATGTTTGCATGGTTTTATTAATTATGTTTAGATTGTAAACGAATGATTGTTATTTATTTGGTTGCGTTTCACAAGATAGTTCGTTGATATTTTATAATTCGTGTCGAATTAACTTTTTAATTAAGATGAGTAATCAAATGTGTCACGCGCTATGCCCAAGATCACGTAACGATTCTAATAATAATCATAACAAAGATTATGTCTATGTGATCTTTACATCGTTTTTATAAATTAAATACAAAGCTATGTGTGGAATCCGGGAATGGTTATCTTCGTATTTTATTTAATCAAACAATTTCATAATGTTTTCTTTTTACAAATTTCGTAAGTAATTAATTTTATAATTCAGGTAATCACCTTTTTACAAACCAATCAATCTCTTCGAATTATTTAATTTACAACGCTAGTCGCTCGAATACGTGTATTTAACCTCTCGCTCTCTGTGGATACGATCCCTACTTACCCTAGCTTCTAAGGTATTTAGTGGTATTTTTGACGGGTTAACGACACTCGCATCAAATTTGGCACCGTTGCCGGGGAGCAGTTGCGCTTAAAGTCACGTATTTTAGTAATTAGCTTAGTTTAGTTACTTAATTTTTTCTAGATTAATTTAGTTAATTTAGTTGATTTCAAATTATTTGCTTATTTGCTTTAAAGTGCTTATTTAGTTTAAATTTATTTAATCGTTATTATTCTATTTAATTAGTTTAAGCTTTTATTATTGCCTTAGTTTAATTAAGAAAAATGGAATCGTGGCGCAAGCATCGATTCTCACCATTAAGAAAGTTTTTAATTCTAGTCCTTCATCTAGCTCTCATAGGTTTATGCACACACAATATTCTGGTAGTATTTCGCCTTTGAAGTTTGATCCAGAAATAGAAAAAACTGTTAGATCTAATAGGCGAGCCACAACTCAAGCGAAGGAAATTAAAAATATTGCTCCTAAAGTAAACCTGGAAGAAGTAATTAATTCGGAAGACGAGAACGTCGATAACGTTCTTGTCGGCGTCCAACAAAACCAAAGACCGATGGGAGACCGTAGAACTGTAGAATCCCATTATAGGGTGGGGGATATCCCTGATCCATCACCCATTCTCTACCCAATTAACGAGAATGAACCTGAAATTAGGCCACAGCTATTTAGCATCTTACCTTTTTTTCGCGGAGCACCAAGCGAAAACTGTATGAGCATTTAGCTGAATTCACAGCTATATGTAAGGCCAATCACGTTAGGGGAATGACCGTAGACGCAATTAAACTCAGACTCTTTCCTTTCTCCTTGAAGGAACGGGCGAAAAACGGGTTTGTGTCACTTCCCACTGATAGTATAACTAACTGGGATGAAATGAAAAAAGAATTTTTAACAGAATACTACCCAATTAGCAAAACTACAGAAAAACGTAAAGAAATAACTGGATTTAAACAGAAAATTGGGGAAAAACTCCATGAAGCCTTTAATAGGTTAAACGAATTACTAAGAACATGCCCTCACCATGAAATTCCTAAATGGATGTTAATTAAAACCTTCTTCGATGGGGTTAGTCAAGAAAGTAGGAATATGATCACCGCTGCTTCAGGCGGCACCTTTTTAGCCATGGAAGATGACGAAGCCTGGGAATTATTAACCCAGTTAAGTAAAGGTCTAAAAGTCCAACCAGGTTCGGATAGTAGTGTTGGTGTCCAAGTTATGGGCATAGAAAACACATGGAAGAAGGATGTTAAATCTGATATCTCCGAACTAAGCAAAAAGATGGACTTGTTGATGAAGGGATTGGGAAAGGCTACAGTGGCACAGGTCTGCTGTGTCACTTGTGGAGACCCTTCTCATCCAATCGAGAATTGCCCACATACCTTCGCCCACGAAGAGTATGTGAATGAAGCTTTTCGCTTTCGGCAATGAAGAGAACGGGAGAACCCATACTCGGAAACCTACAAACCGGGATGGAGAAAACTCCCGAACTTTAGTTTGAGGGATAATCAAGACAATGATGCTCCCCCGAAGCCAAGATATGAGCAACCTCGTCAACAAAACCGAGATTTCCAATATGGATCGACCTCAGCTACAAAGGATGATCGGTACTATAAACGCCAAGACCCTAAAGAAGAGCATGATTCACGACCAGTGTCGGGGAATTCGAAACAACAGACCATGGTTCAAGCGAAAACAATGGAGATGCTTGGAAGGCAGATGGGACAAATTGCAGAGTCCTTAACTAAACGAGAAGAAGGAAAGCTTCCAAGTAACACCACGGTTAATCCATCGCATCACCATGGCAAGGAAAAGAAGTATGACATCAAAGAAGTGAATGAAGTTAAAAAAAGTCACTACCCTTAGGAGTGGAAAGGAAGTAGATAGTAAAATAGAAATGCCTAAGGAAAGTGAGACAGACGACGAGGTAGAAATTGCTTATGAAGAGGAACCAACTAAATCGGAGTCAAAGGTAGAAACAAAGATTAAGAAAGTAACTTTTAAGGAAGTAGAAGCCAAGAAACCAGTCGAGACTAAAGTTGGGGAAGGCAGTTCTAACACTGAAATCGCTCCTTACCCAACGGCTTTAGAAAATTCGGCATCATTTCCTTATGGTAAAAAAGGACCTAAAAACGAAGAATTATGGGACATCTTTAATCAAGTTAAAATTAACATTCCCTTAATTAAAGCTATTCAGCAAGTCCCTTCTTACACTAAATTCTTAAAAGACCTTTGTACTCAGAAACGGAAATTTAAAATATCTCTTCCAAAGCAAATCAACCTCACTGAACAAGTCAGTGCAGTTATTACTAGCTCACTGCCGCCTATACTAAAAGATCCAGGATCACCCTTGATACCGGTAACTATCGGCGATATTCAAATTAAAAAAGGCACTTTTAGACTTATGGCGAGTGTTAATATCTTACCTGGTAATTTATTTGACCAACATGATCTAGGCACCCTACAGACAACAGATGTCATCCTACAATTAGCAGATAGGTCCACCAAAGTACCACGGGGGATGTTATCTGATGTAACTGTTAAGGTTGAAGACTTCTATTATCCAACAGATTTCTTAGTGTTGGACTCAGACAGTGCTTACAAAGAAAGCCAACCTGCATTTATATTAGGACGTCCCTTCCTAGCCACAATCAACGCTCAGGTCAATTGCAGGACAGGTGCCTTAGACATAGCATTCAGAAACCGCAAACTCTGACTTAATGTCTTTAACAATGTACCTAATGTACCATTGGATTTAGAGTGCTACATGATTGACTTAGTTGATGATTTAATACAACAGCAATTATCAACAATAACATGTAAAGATCCAGTGGAGCTACTTCTGTACTATAATGAGCATAAGCTAGATAATATGCCTGAAGCTAAGGAGTTCGAACTTGAACATGTTCAGTCAGTGGATTCTACTCAAGCACCATGGACACATAAGATCGAGAAACTTCCTACTGACCTTCCACCATCAGCAAAACCATCTTTAGAGCAACCACCCAAATTAGAGTTGAAACCACTTCCATCTCACCTCAAATACGCTTTTCATGGCCCTGAGAGTACATTGCCCATAATCATTGCAACAGATCTTACTGCTGCACAAGAAAGGCCTTGTTAGAGGTTCTATCGAGATGTAAGGAAGCGGTAGGTTGGACTATAGCAGACCTTAAGAGGATTAGCCCAACACTGTGTATGCACAGAATTATAACTGATCCGACAGCTAAGCCGAGTAGAGATGCTCATAGAAGGCTAAATACTAACCTTAGAGAGGTAGTGAAGAAGGAAGTATTAAAATGGCTAGATGCTGGAATTATCTATCCGATATCAGATAGCTAATGGGTTAGTCCCACACAGACGGTTCCAAAGAAATCTTGGATCACTGTTTTCGATACTCCTGAAGGAGAAAAGATTGCAACTCGCCCTGTTTCGGGGTGGAGAGTATGTATCGACTACAGAAAGCTAAATGCCGCAACCTCGAAGGATCACTTCCCTCTGTCATTCATCGACCAAATAGTGGAGAAATTAGCAGGACAAAAATTCTATTGTTTCTTAGATGGCTATTCGGGGTATAACCAAATCCCGATACACCCAGAGGACCAAGATAAGACGACATTTACGTGTCCGTATGGCACATTCGCCTACCGAAGAATGCCATTTGGATTATGTAACGCTCCGGCCACATTTCAGCGATGTATGATGGCTATATTTTCAGACTTGGTCGGAGGATCTCTTGAAATCTTCATGGACGACTTTTCTATATTTGATAAGTCATTCGAAGGGTGCCTCTCTCATTTAGAAAAAGTTCTCAAGCGGTGTACCGAGACTAATTTGGTATTAAGCTGGGAGAAGAGTCATTTCATGGTTAAAGAGGAAGTAGTCTTAGGACATATAGTTTCTGAAAGGGGAATGGAGGTTGATCGAGCTAAAATACAAATAATGTCCTCGTTACCACCGCCTACTAATATTAAGGGGATTCGTTCTTTCTTAGGACATGCAGGTTTCTGTAGGAGGTTTATAAAAGACTTTAGTGCCATAACCAAACCTTTATGTAACTTTCTTCTTAAGGATGCACCTTTCTACTTTGATAAAGGATGTATAGAGGCGTTTGATACATTAAAAGTTAAGCTCACGGAGGCACCAATTCTGCAATCACCTGTTTGGTCTCAGCCCTTTGAGATCATGTGCGACGCAAGTGATCATGCAGTAGGAGTCGTCCTTGGTCAAAGAGTGGATAAAAAGCCTGTGGTAATATACTATGCAAGCAAAACATCCTCTGAAGCTCAAGTTAATTACACAACAACTGAAAAAGAATTGCTTGCAGTAGTGTACGCACTAGATAAATTTAGATCTTATGTCTGGGGAGCTAAGGTAATTGTATATTCTGATCACAGTGCCTTACGACACCTCTTGGCTAAGAAAGATGCTAAACCACGACTAATTCGTTGGATATTGTTACTACAAGAGTTTGATTTAGAAATTAGAGATAAAAAGGGCTCAGAAAATGTAGTAGCAGACCATCTATCGAGATTACCAGCAATCACCACTAATATGCTGGATTCCATTCGGGATAATTTCCCAGATGAACAATTACTGTTCATCGCAAAGGTGCCTTGGTTTGGTAACTTAGTTAACTATTTTGTCACAGGGAAAATCCCAGGCCACTGGAACTCACATCAAAGAAAATATTTCTTCTCCCAAACTAAACAATACATTTGGGAGGAGCCGGATTTATTCAAAATAAGAGTAGATCAGATTATCCGGCGATGTGTTCCAGACACTGAGCATTATGACATTTTAAATCACTGTCACTCGTATGCATGTGGAGGTCATTTTCGTGCTAAAAAGACAGGCCATCGAATCTTACAATGTGGATTCTTTTGGCCGACCATCTTTAACGACTCCTATGAGTTTGTTAAGTCATGCCTACGATGCCAGCAAATAGGAGGAATTTCAAAGCGAGACTAAATGCCTATGACACCAATACTTATTGTAGAAATTTTCGATGTGTGGGGCATAGACTTCATGGGACCCTTCCCTAAGTCGTATGGTTTTGAATATATCCTAGTGGCAGTTGATTACGTCTCTAAGTGGGTTGAAGCTGAAGCCACAAGAACAAATGACCACAAAGTAGTATGCCAATTTGTCAAACGTAATATATTTTCTCGTCATGGAACCCCTAGAGCCATAATCAGTGATGGGGATTCTCATTTCAAAAATATGTACTTTAGTAAGCTACTTAAGCATTATGGAGTAACCCATAAGATAGCAACACCATATCACCCACAAACTAGTGGACAGGTCGAAGTGTCTAACAGGGAGGTTAAGCGTATATTAGAGAAAACAGTATGACCCGATAGGAAAGATTGGTCAGCGCACCGGCCAGCCCAGGCACAAAAATCACCTGGCTGCAGGGCAGCGCCCCGCGCTGCGCCCCAAGCGCACCGGACGGTGCAGGGGTGCGCCTGCGCCTGCGCCCCGATGAACATCTACGGTTTTTAATTCTTTTTCACTCCATTTCTCTCATTTTTTTCTCCAAAACTCCAAATTTCGGCCTTCTTTTTGCTCTCCAATCTTCAACGAACGAGAAATATTTTCCAGATTACTCATCTCCTTCCTCATATTCATCAATGTAAGTCAATATTCCTCCATTATTCTTTTCTTCAAGCAAGAAATGCTACTTTCTTTCATACTAAGTTTCTGCCCTAATTCTAAATTGTTGAAGATGAACATGTTTTAGATGTTTACTATGTCACTAGTTGCGCTAAAACTCATAGAATATGAACATTTCATGATTTTATCTTTAATTTCTAAATATAGATTATAAAGAAATTCTCACTGTGATGTGTTTATGCATTCTAGATTAGTGATATTTTCCAGATTAGGTGCACAAACTCTATGCTAAAATTAGTATGAACATGTCAATTTCATCACATTTTCATGATTCATGCTTTCAATCGTTCTAGTTGTCGCTCACAATCATGCACTTCACGACATGTAAAGAATCTTGCCATGCTACGTACCCCTCCTTTTTCATGCATACGAGACAAATCCAAGGAGAATGGTCATTACGTTGTTGTTGTTTGCATAATTTACTCTCCGCGGAGCACTTCGCATTTGACATTTCGATTTTAATCATCTCACTGGTTTCTTCGGACTTCATCGAGATTTGCATGATTGTGTGCCATCACGTGCATTTACTCGTGCTAAAATCCGTTTTTTCTTTGCTATATGTGCATAGATGTCACAACAATTTTCAGGGAGTTCTCACCGACGTGTAACCCGCACCCCACTTATGCGCGTGCACATGCCCATTCCAATTAACATAGAGTATCCTTCATCCCCACCATCACCACCGGTCTCCGAACCACCCACTAACTTTTACATCGAGAAGACATTGAACGAATCTGATTTTAAAAACTTTGGAATTATAGAAAGTTTTGATCGAATAAGGTGGTCGGGTGCATTAAGAATTGAGACACCTTATGTTCACGAGTCTGAGATTCATGAGTGGATGAGATCCCTCATTCGTAGGGAGGGTGACGTCGAGCATGACTTTGAACTACGAGGGCGTATTAATGGGAAGGAAGTCATAGTTTCTAGGACATAGCTATGTGACTATTTTGACTTTGATACTGAGATTACGGTAGCAAGAGAATTCTGGACCGAACAAGATTTGTCAAGTGGCGTATTACGACATTCTGAGGGATGGGCTAAGAAATTGACGGAGGTGTTCAACCTCACTATTGAGCAAGCACGGGTTTATTCAAAGTACTACCGAGGTGATCTACGGCGATGGGCAAAGGTTCTTTGGAAAATTATTGTTTTCAACATCTTACCACGATCTTCTAACGCCACCGCTGTTCGGACAACAGAGGTGATACTCATTCACGCATTGATCACTAGTAAACCCGCCATATCCCTCGCATATATAATGATGCAAACCATATGGGAAGCTACTTTCTCAAAAACACAGATGGAAATCCCCTATGGTCGTATGCTAAGTGAGTTGTTTATTAACATGGGAGTCATTTCAAAGGGAGCTAGCCCACGGTTGTTAGGGCAAAATGATGTGTGGTTCACTAGACATACAATCGCTGGACTCATGTTTGAACAAGTTTCGGGCGCTTTGTTGATTCGGGACCCAGCTCATGGCACAGTTTCCATCATCCCTGCAGCTCGTTCTTTCTATGTGTATGAGAAAACTCTGGAGAAGGGAAAAGCAAGGCTTGTCGAGGAGAGTAACGAAGAGGGAGGACCATCACATTCACAACCTTCAGCAAATGATGTTTTGGAGGCACGACTTACGGCAATCAAAGATACGGTCGAGGGACTACTTGCGGCGAACAAAGCGGTTCTTATGGAGGTGGACAAGCTGGCTCTCTAGCCTCCACTCTCGGGTGGAAGAGCTCGAGCGGGTTGTTGGCCGCCGAAGTTCCCACACCACCTCCGCCCGTACCTCGCACATGACATCTCCTGATGAGTATTGACAAAAGTTGTTTCATGTGTTTTCTGCTAACAAACAATAGCTCTTGATACCTAAACAATTTACAATTTGGTTGTGTAATTGGCCATGGGCCATAAACAATTAAGTGATCGGTGTTTATGTTGGCACCGAAGACAAGATTGTAGGACATCATAGCATTTTCTTGCCATGACTATTAGGACTATTACTTGCAATGATTTTGTTATCCACATGTTCCTAGTCTCATGTAACTATTTTTCAGCTCCCTTAGTGTCGAGGACGACACAATCTTTTAAGTTGGGGAAGGGGAAGGGGTGCGCCTGCCCATTTTTACCCCATTTTAAATAGAAAAACCCTACCAAGAGAACCCTTGCGCCCCCTTTACGGTTTCTTCATCTCCTTCACATATTTTCACACTAAAAACCCATTTTTGCCTACAAAAATCACTAGAAATCATGGTAGATATTCACATTACGCAAGATTTGGCAAAACACTTGAGTTTTCAACTCAAGTTGGGAAAGGGGAAATCAAGCTAGGAACTTATCCACTACAAAGTTAGATCAACTCGTCTTCCATTTTCATCAAAATCAAGGTATGAACTTTCCACCATTTCTAGAACAACTAAGCTTTAATGGAGTTTTGAGGTTGATTTTGACTTTTAGATTGACTTTTTGCATGGCCAATTAAAAAAGATAATCTTAGTGCTTTTATGATGTAAAGTAGGGTATTAAGTGAAATCATGGTTACAATTAAGAAAAAAAGGCATGTTTGTCAATTTCCAAAAGTTCGTTGCTATTTTGTGCAATTTGCTTAAATTGTTAAATGTGACAATGTGTTTAGCTTAATATGAATAAGTTATGCATATTTATGTTACATATGATGTGACTATTGCACAAATTATAAGTTATGAATCCTTATTTTGAAATTAGAACGACTTGAGAATTTTGTAATTATATATATACTTAAGTCATCGTAATTGCAGATGTCTCGCCGAACAAGACAACGTGTGGGAGAAGGAGCCAGTTCCTCCATCCAACCGAGGGTAGAATGGAATCCAAACTTCTATCTGTCACAACACCCGGCCAACATACGACGGCAATTATTCATGACGAAGAAATTCTCGGGTAAGGTTTTAGTAGAAAAGAGAGTGAAGAAAGATGAATTTGAGAACTATGGGGTAGTAAGATGTCTTGACCGTTTAGGATAGGAGGCGGTATTGGACTTGGGAGGGGAGCATATTTATCACGACGAAGTCGTGGAGTGAATGTCAACATTGAGACGAGAAGAAGGACGGTTCAGAGGCGATTTTACACTAATAGGGCGTGTAAATGGACATGAATTCCCGATGAATGCACAAGCCTTGAGAGAAGTTTTTGGAGTTGATATCGGTGTTGGAGAGGACGAAGCACGGGTTTTCAAATATGAGTATAACACGGATGCACAACTAGCATTCACGGATAGGACATGGGAGGGCGAATGAACTACCCAGTTGGCGGAAATATTGAAGATTGACTACAATGCCGCTGGAGGGTATACGGCATACGCCAGGCGCGATCTTAGCCCCATGGCGAAAGTATTGCACAAGATCGTTACCAACATTGTGCTTCCGAGGGACAGTGATTTGACAATGATTCGGCACAAGGAGGTAACCATTCTTTACGCGTTGATGACAGGAGAGCTGAGCCTCTCCTTTGCTTGGATTGTAATTTACGACTTTTGGTCGATGTATGACACAAGGGAGAGGAAGATAATTCCTCACGGATGGGTTATATCAGAGTTTTTGAGGGTCCAAACAGCGATTTCTCCCATCTTTGTTCCAAGGGGAGTCTCCGGCGCCGTCATCACAGCAGCTATGATACAAAGCATCATTTTACGCCAAACAGATCAAGGGTTTTAAATTTTCGACTCAGACACGGGGAAGACGCACCGAGAGCCGTATGACGTAGAAGAAGCAGAAGCTTACCACCAGCATCAGGCAGAGAGAGTACATGCAGCGGGAGGAGCCAATGATATTTCTCAGGTGATTGCACGGTTGGACGCAATGAACCTACGGTTGGGTAGCTCCCAAGAGGATGTAGTTGGGAGGATGGATGAGTTCCAGCACGAGTTGGAAACCCAGACGAGCCGCATTGATGAGATTTACACAGGTGTACGCGCGTCGGCATTTCAGAATGCTTTCTACAACCAGCAGCACTGGGCATACACTGACGCGGTGAGAGACCATATGAACTATAACGCCGGGTTGCCACACCAAAAATACGAGGACTATTAGTGGCAGAACTTTAAGAGGCTGAACATTGAGGAGAGAACACCTCAATACTTCCCAGCTTATGGTCGGGTCCCAACCACGACACGAGGAGATAGAGTGGTGCGTCCCGCGAACGCATACCCTCCTGCACCACTCATGCAAGAAGATCAGAATCCTTTCGGGGAATTCTTTGCTGGCATCTTTGGACCGCCGCCACCTCCACAGTAGTCAGGTTCTTCCGTTCCTTTTTCTTTAAGTAGGATGATTTATTATTTTCGCATGCATTTCTCATTACTAAATAAATTTGTTTCTTTTAAGAAAGGTTGTGTGAGAAGTAAGCCGTAAAATGATCCGATCAATTAACCTTATAATCCTGATTGTTGAGCTTGTGACTTAAATATGATGATGTTAGCTAGGTCGGTTTCAAGTAAAAAAGATGTAACTATATGAGTTTAAATACAACACAGAGAGTCATAAACACTTAAAATCAAGCAAATGAACTGAATTTGAAGTAGGGTATATTATGTTGTAGCGAGCGATAGATAACAAAAGTTTCAATAGCCGCTATTTATTCATGCAATAAGGGGGAGGAAGTGAACACGAATATAAGCCTCAAATCAAGTGTGGCCTAGTTGATTCAGGAGATTAAGTCTGAAGGGTACCATCATGCCTAGTCCCCTGTCAGGATCTGAACTTAACTACCTAAGATTAACTGAGTTGAATTGATTAGAGTATTAATCTATAATCTTGTATTAAATCAATGTCTAATTAAGAAGTTTGCGGAATAACACTTAATTATTTTAATAAAAGCTTTCAGAATCAATAACAAATAAACACAAGGAATAGTCAAAAACTGTTTGTATTGCTGAATCAGAATGATTACAATCACCTCTAATATGTTTGATTAGACGAAGAACACAAATTGTTCTTAGGGTTTTACAACCTTAGAGGCTTATGAAAACTTAAACAAAAAGCAATTACAAACTTGAATATGCAGAAACTTCTAATACAATAGAAAAACCTATTCTATGTATTTATAATGCTTTCTGATTTGTTTCCTTGAAGGACTCTGTGTTGGTACACCCTGTGTGACGATAGCAGTGTAAGTGATCTAACATTTTGGTTCAAGTAATATTCAAAGTATTGGGTATTAACGAGTGTTTGATATATATGGTTATATATATGTTTGGTAGTTATTGAATGTATGTTTGAACTTGATGTAATGTATTACAAGAAGTTCAAACATAAAGATCAAAGATAAAATCAAACATAAGTTAAAGACATAAGTTTGAAATATAGGTTTAATATGTGAAAGTCGAATTTAGATTAAATTCGAATTCACAAGTAAACAGGATTCGTATCTATAGCTGATTCGAATGTGTTCCATTAGGCAGATTCGAGAGTGTCAAGGGGGACAAATTCGAATGGGCCTTGGGCCTGATTCGAGTTTGGCCGATGACAAACTTGAATGAGCCTCTATAATTAGGGATTAACTCGAATCATTAGCAGACTTTTGCAGATTTCGTGTGAGTCAAGGCGATCTTGAGTTTATCAGCTTTGTGAGTGTTCTTTCGGAGAGAATATTCTATTAGGTGCGTTCGTGTTCGTCCGTACAACTTGTTGATAGTCTCCGTGTTCCGTGTGAGGGTTGTTTCCGTTAAGCCGTTAACGAAGATTACGCACTCATTGACGGTGTCACGTCTAGATAGATCTGTAGTGTGTAGACCTTACAAGTGGTATCAGAGACTACGGGGGGTTCTTAGTGTTCTTCGTGTTCATATAGATACATCCTAGGTTTCATGACGGTTTTGGACGGTTATTCTCTCAAGTTTTTGTGTTTTTCGAGCTTATCAAATTGGGATCCGGGAAATACTTCTTGTTTTTCACGTTTTTGATCGAAATCAATATTTTTCGTTGTAAAAATATTGATTTAATCTGCAAAACGTTAAAAAATCGAGGTATTAGCCGTTTTTCGAGTTTGCGGTGCTCGAATCTGTTAGGAGTAATTAGGGTTTTGCTTAGTTTCGAGTCTAACCAAATATCCGCTCCTTTCGAGTTTGCTTTCGAGTGTTTCGAGTTTAGAGTGTTCGAGTTTGATTCGAGTTTGGACTAGAGTCGAATAGGAGCTTCGAGTTTGCTGGGGTTCGACTTTGACTATTTCGAGTTTGCTTGGACCTTCGAATTTGTCACCCATTTCGACTTTAATTGAATTTCAGAACTTAATCGAATTTAATCACAAATAGGTTTAAACTTAATTTTATTCGAATTTACCAAAATTCGAAAGAGTTAACTTAAATTAATTTCGAATTAAATTTACTAAGTTAAAATTCAATTACTTTTGAAACAATGACAAATTATCAAAGATTTCAGGAAATGGATCATGAGGTCGGGAAAGCCAATACTCCGCCTAAGCTGATGAAACTTGAAGACTATTATTGGTGGAAAGATCGGTTTGCCGATTTTGTGCGTTTCAATGACATGCGAATGTGGATATGTATCGACGAGGGATACATTCCACCAACTGCTGAAATTGAGGGAAGACAGAAGGTTGTCACGTATTCGAAGATGAAGGATGATGACAAAAAGCTGTTTGAAGCTGAGAACCGCGCATTCGCTATAATACGAATGGCGTTACCTCAGGACATACTACACACATTCCGCAATCAAAAGACATCTAAAGAGCTTTGGGAGACGTTGGAAAAGAGGTGTGAGGGTAATCCGAGGGTTCGGAGGAAGCGTATGGAGTTGTTGAAACAACAATTTGCGATTTTCAAGGCTTTGAAGGATGAAAAGCTGGACGACACCATCACCCGCTTTTATCATCTGCTGACAGAGCTTGAGAGTCATGGCATTGAGTATAGCGATACAGAAAAGAACAATAAGCTTCTTGATGCCTTACCAGCCAAATGGGCGATGTACGTGGCTATGATTAAGCTTGATGAGGATAAGTATTATACTCAATCGTTGGAGGATGTAGTGGGAACGCTGAGGGCTTATCATTTCGAGCTACTGAAGGCCGAAACAGATTATGAACAAGTCCAAAATCCAGCCATGTATTTTGGAAAATCAAAACCATCAGCGGCAGCTAATATGAAGACTGCTACAGCGTTCTTCACCGGAGAAACTCGTCACCAGCAGAGACTGACGACGCACAGAATAGAGCGTTCTTAGCGTTTGGGAGACCGGAAGAACAGCAACATCAGGCAACACCTTGCATCAACATCTCAGGGCTACTCTAAGATGCCCATGAGCGCTAAATCGGCCGAAGAACATTTGAATCTATTGGCGTCATTTGTGGCCGCATATGGGAACTGCGATCCAGGGAAAATAAACGATCCTGCACTCTGGGATGAAGATTACGATCAGGTAGACCCTGACGACCTTGAGGAGATGGATCTTAAATGGCAACTGGCCATGGTAACCCAACGGGTTAAGCGATTCATCAAGCGCACGGGAAGAAATCTGAACATGAATAATAAGGGGATTGACTTTGATAAGTCCAAGGTCAAATGCTATAACTGTCAAGGCTTGGGACACTTTGCAAGAGAGTGTCAGAGACCGAAGGTAGATAATTACCAAGGGCAGAATCAGAATCAAGGACAGTATCAAAACCAAGCTCAACAGAGATATCTTCCGAGTTCATCATCCAATCAAGCCAACATAGCTGGTCTGTTATCAAACGTCACATCAGACAGACAGCTGGATGGTACTTATAACTGTACCTTACATCCGGAATCTAACGCTAGAGCCTTTATGGCTGAAGTCACTGAGTGTGGATGTGAAGGGGAAGAGCAGAACACAAGGGACAGCAGTCAACACGAAAGCAGTACGATGTGGGTGGAGAAGTCGAATGATCAGACGCTTCTGGAGTTTGCCGCTCAAATGGCCAACGTCGAATCAGATCACACAAAGGTAAGTCTGAATTACTCTCTTTTCCATGAATTATGTGTTTTATGTGTTACTTCTAACGACAGGTTAAATCTAGTATTAGAGTCACATAAAAATATATCTGCGCAAAATGAGTCATTAAAGTCAGATAACGCTAGCCTGATTGATATTAAGCAAGATCTTAGGGACAAGCTTAAAGCTGATGCACAGGATGTCATAGTTCTAAAAGACAAGCTGAGCAGTGTGTTAGAATAGAACTGATGTATGAGCATGTAGAGGCCTTGACCAAGGATCTTAAGATCAAAGAAGTAGAGCTAGCTGAAACTAAGGTGAAGGTACCCGAGGCTAATAGTAAGCTAGAAAAGATTAGGAACTCAAGTCTGAACCTAGGGAAAGTTTTAGATGCTCAACGCCAATCTAAAAAGCCTGTAGGTCTAGGATTTCATGAGATTCCTCCACATTTTAATGCCAACTATGTGCCTCAACCTCAGGAGAAAACTGAGAAATCAGCAGACTTAGAGGACATATCTGAACCAGTGTCTGAGCCTATAAAAGAAAATACATCTAAGGTGACTGATACAACTGTCAAGATTAAGAAAGTCAAATTCGTGTCCTCCTCTAGTGAAACACCTGTAGGAAAACATAAAATTGATTTTAATGATCAGGATGATGAACCAGTCACTATAGATACACAAAAAGAACCAGACACTAGTGAGACACCTAAGTCTAAGGGCACACACAAGAAGTCCATTGACAAGATGTCTTGCTTTAGATGTCATGAAAAGGGGCATGTTGCTTCTAACAGTCCGCTTAGAAAAACTGATGTTAAACCTAAGACAGGGAAGCCAACACAAGTTAAGCCTTCAACAAGTGTGGCGAGCACTAGTAGTTCTCAGAGTACCGAGAAAATTGTGCAGGCTGCACCAAAACAAGTTGTGAAACAAATACCAGTAAAAGGTGGACCAAAAGAAGTGGTTAGGACTAATTCACCGAATCGAGTCGTTAATCAATCAAGGTCTGGTCCTCAACAACAATAT
The DNA here is from genome assembly GCA_020465985.1 of Centrapalus pauciflorus. Lineage (NCBI taxonomy): Eukaryota > Viridiplantae > Streptophyta > Magnoliopsida > Asterales > Asteraceae > Centrapalus > Centrapalus pauciflorus. The sequence goes on from JAANYP010000785.1 coordinate 191,090, forward strand.
AGGAGCACAACACCTAGCAGAGCATACACTCCAGTTAGGTCACATACTCCTGTTAGACATCACACACCGGTTAGAGCTCAGGGATTTCAATCTGAAATGTAATATAATCGTAATTATTCAAGAACTTCACAACAAATGCCTACTCAAAGGCAAAGAGTGAATTTACATCACTCGGCACCACAACAAACTCCTGTTCAAGGACCCAAGTCACCTGAAAGGCGAGATGGGTATTTGAAAGAGTTTAAGTATGTGGACGAGAATGGTATAACCAAGTCAGTTATGGCTTGGGTTCCCCGTGATCACTAACCTATTTTCTTTCATGTGCTGGAGATAACCACAGGTCCAAACAACAAATGGTTCGTCGAAAGTGGATGCTCCAGGCACATGACGGGGGAAAGAAGTCTCCTTACAGACTTCAAGGGTGGGAATCGGGGATTTGTATCATTCGCGGGAAATAAAGGAGGAAATATCACGGGTACTGGAGTGGTCACTAATGGGACGATCAAGTTGGATCAAGTTTATCACGTTGATAAACTGGTTCACAATCTCATTAGTGTATCTCAAATCTGTGACAAGAAGAATTCAGTGTTGTTCACTGACACTGAAGCGTTGGTGCTAAAACCGGGGTTCAAGATTCCTAAAGAGTGGATATTGATGCGGGCACCAAGTAAGATGACTTGTACATGCTCGATATGAACAAGCCGAAAACTTCGATGGGGCCAATCTGTCTGTTATCCAAAGCTTTGGACACTGAATCAGTTTTGTCGCACAGGCGCATGGCACACTTGCACCTAAGAAAAATGAACTATATAACGAAAAATGGGTTGGTGCAAGGTGTGCCTATGAAGAGTTTTCAGTTCGAGGACAAGTGTCTACGATGCAAGAAGGGCAAACAACATAAGAAGGCACACAAGTCCAAGACTCAGAACTCCATCACTACCACATTCGATTTGCTGCATATGGACCTCTTTCGACCAATCAACAAAAGGAGAATAGGTGGTAGTTGGTATAGTTTAGTTATCACTGACGATTACTCACGATTTTCTTGGGTTTTCTTTCTAGGTACAAAGGACGAGACGGCTTCCAAGCTCATCGGGTTCTTAGACGAAGTGGAGAATTCCTATGGAACACGGGTTAAAAGGCTACGTAGTGATGATGGAACTGAATTTAAAAACACTGTAATTGGTGTATATTGCCTCTCAAAGGGCATAGTGAATCAATTTAGTGCACCGTATGAGCCTCAACAAAATGGGGTGGCCGAACGAAAGAACAGGACATTGATTGAGGCAGCTAGGACTATGCTTTAGGATTCAAAGCTTCCTACAATGTTTTGGGGGGAGCCAGTGAATACCGCATGTCATATTATAAACCGGGTCCTAACTGTCAATCTTTGAACAAAACCTGTTATGAAATTTTGAATAAGCGGCCACCTAATTTAACTGGCTTCGAACCGTTTGGGGTACCATGTACTTTATTGCGAACAAAACATCAACCTAAGTTTGGTGAAAAGGCTGACGAAGGATACTTCCTAGGTTATGTGCCGAACTCACCAAACAAACGGGTTTTTAACAAAACAAATGGTACAGTAGAGATTGTGTATAACATTGAAGTCACAAGTTATACACATGAACCCCAAACAGGTCCGGAATGGATATTTGACTATGATAAATTGTTTGAGTCATTTAACATTCCTTTGGATGACAATGCAGGTACGATCGAAAAGGACATGGCAACGTTGAATCTGAATGACGAAGGTCATACCTTTCTGAGGACTACATTTCAATCCACATCCGAGCCTACTTCGACTGAAGATGGATCTCTAGAAGTCACTGATCCAGAAGCACCTTCAACTGAGAATCAGACTCAGACAACAAATTCCAACTCTGAAGAAAATGTCCACGAGGAGGAAAATGTGGAATCTGACGATGTTCCCCCATTAGGTGAAATAGGATCTAACTTAGGAGATAATCTGAGAGTTGACGAGATAGAGACCTCTAGGATCAATAAGAACCATCCTATAGAAAGCATCATAGGACTCCTAATGAGGGTGTGAGGACTAGGAGTAGTTTAAATAACAACACTGTGTTGTTGTCGATGATAAATGACTCCGAGGCCTATCATACCTGCCTCTATTCTTGTTTTATCTCGCAAGTAGAGCCGAAAAATGTGCAAATGGCACTAAAAAATAACTCCTGGGTTGAAGCGATGCAGGAAGAACTCTCTCAGTTTAGGAAACTAGAAGTGTGGGAGTTAGTTCCATTAACTCGAGGGGAAATAGCAATAGGAACCAAATGGGTTTTTAAGTGCAAATGAGACGATCGAGGTATAGTCACTCGCAACAAGGCTAGGTTAGTTGTAAAGGGTTTCAACCAAGAGGAGGGAATCGATTACAATGAGGTGTTTGCGCCAGTAGCAAGGCTGGAAGCCATTAGGTTGTTTCTGGTTTTTGCTTCCTTCAAGGGCTTTAAGGTATATCAACTAGATGTTAAGAGTGCTTTCCTCTATGGGAAAGTGAAGGAGCTGGTATATGTAGAACAACCGCCCGGATTTACAGATCCAATATATCCAGACAGAGTATATCGATTAGATAAGGCTCTGTATGGATTGCATCAAGCACCAAGGGCGTGGTACAAGACTTTATCCAACCATATGTTAGAGAATGGGTTTGAAAGGGGTAGGATAGATAGTACGTTGTTCGTTAAGCGAAAGGGAGAACACTTCATCTTGGTACAAGTGTACGTCGATGATATCATCTTTGGATCATCAGACGAACAAACGTGCAAGGATTTTGAGAAGGTGATGAAGTCAAAATTCGAGATGAGTGCAATGGGAGAGTTAAATTTCTTTTTGGGGTTGCATGTTGACCAGAAGAAGGAAGGAATGTTTATCCATCAGACGAAGTATGTCTATGACATATTTGAACGCTTCGGGATGGAAGGGACGAAACTGACAGCCCATTTCAGCACGCCGATTCAAGTGAATCACAATCTCGGACCGGGTACTGAAAGTGATACCGATGTGGATCCGACGTTATATCGGGCCATCATTGGATCACTTATGTATTTAACTGCTTCAAGACCTGACATCATGTTTGCTGTGTGTATTTGTGCTAGGAATCAAGCTAATCCGAAGGAGATGCACATGAAAGCTATGAAGCGTATTCTACGATACCTCAAGTCGAAACCGAAGCTGGGACTTTGGTATCACGCAGAGGGAGATCTAGAGTTGGAGGCGTTCACGGATTCAGACTACGGAGGATGCAACTTGACACGCAAGTCAACAACTGGATGTTGTCAATTCCTAGGAGGGAGACTGGTTTCCTGGCAATGCAAGAAACAGACGTCGGTAGCCGTGTCAACGTGCGAGGCCGAGTATGTTGCTGCTGGTAGTTGCTGCTCACAGGTAGACTCGAAAATAGCAGGGCTCGAATCTGTCAGTAGATTCGAAACTGGCATTAAACTCGAATGTTGGTGGTATAAATAGGTCAACAGTGATGGTCATTAATTCACCTGTTTTCGAATCTATTCTCTCGAGTTTGTCTAGGCGATTTCGAATCTAATCTCGAGTTTGTCGTTTTCAAGAAACCAACTATGTGTCGAGTTTCTGTCTGTGTGGGTTCGATACTACCCGTAGATCTAGGTATAACCAAGTGTATTGTACAAGATTTAGGTAGTATTATACTCCATTTAGGCCAAAATCATTAGATTTTGAAGTTTTATTGGTAGAAAGTTTGTTTTTCAAAATTACAAACTTTGAACCGGTGAAAAGTCAAATTAATTACAAATACCATTGATTAGAACCTAGTAGGACTAAAAGATGTCATTTTCTGAGTCTAACATGGTTAAAATCATGGATTTTTGTGATGATGGTGGCCGACTCCTTCGAATCTGTTCATGGCCAATTTCGAGTTTGTTAGTAAACTCGAATGGTCATTAAACTCGAATGGGTCATCAAACTCGAATATATGTTCATTCGAATCTGATTTTGTCATTTTATTTGAATTATTTAATTTAAATTTTAATTAAACTTGTAGAAATTCATATGTGTTGGATTTTGTACTTACACAAGTTCAAAATAAAACAAATTTGAATTTAAACAAGTTTATTCATTTTTAATAATTCTAATATTTTTTTTGATATATTGTGCAGACATAGCGGATAGAGTATTTGTTCCGAAGCATAATATGGTCATTTCCCCGGAACATGCTATCCCTGAAGCGCAGGCTTTCCACCAGATGGTGGATTTCTTGGTGGAATCCAGAATCTCGTTTGCGCTATCGCACAATATCCAAATTGTCATTCCTTACGTGCGACAATTCTATGATCATTTGCAAGTGGATTGCACTGTCACTCCGAGAGTTCTGAGGACAAGGATTGCTGGTAATCCTTTGGTGTTTTCTGCTGATATTCTTCTTCAAGTGCTTCAATTGGGCACTCAGGAGCAGCAAGATGGGCCTATTGATTTTCACCTATCAATCAGGCAGGCAGCCTTTGTACGAATGGGTTATAGTTTAGATGTTACTAAATCTTCCTATATGAAAAGTGGGCTAATTGGACAATGGCGATATCTCGCGCATGTGTTCATGGTTTGTTTCGCTGCAATGAAAGCTGGATTTGATTATATAGTTTCGATGATCCAATCAGGGATGATCGCGTTGGTCTATAATCGGAAGTTCAGTTTTTCAGAAATGTTCTTCTCAGAGTTCGTTCATCAGATAACGGCTCCGGAGCGGGAAAGATGTCTACTTTACCCTCGTTTTGTGATGATGCTAATCCGGCATTTCTTGCCAAATTTGCCGTAGCTTAACGAAATTCAGAGCGTTGCAGTTATTGATAAGAGAATATTTGCTGATTGCTCCTCTCATCGAGGAAGGCTAGCTATTCCAGTAGAGCGACCTTTGTTTGGAGCTGTACTCGACCGGAACTTTGTAGCACCTGACGATGCCAACTAGGCAGGAGAGGTGGAAATTCAACAGAGACAAGCACAGCAAGAACGACAGCAACAACTGCGCCCTCAACACAGAGGAGACGCGAAAGGCCTTCAGCGAGTCAAACTCAGGCAGACAGGCCTTCTACTAGTCAAATTCAAGAGCCACAAGAGGCTGGACATTCAAGTGCGCCATCGACATCTGATCTGACTTTACAAACGTTGGAAGAGATTTGGGCAGCCGGTCCAAATGCTAATGAGGAAATAACTGATGAACTAGTTGGAAATATATTGGAGCCTCCGGAAGGAGAAATTGACGTGTTTAGGCAAATAGATGAGTATCAGCCAGTGCCAGAAGGCGAAGCCATCTCAACTTCTGAGTCTGAAGAAATGGAAGAGATTGAAGTTGAAGTTCCAGAGAATTTTAACTGAAGAACCATCCATCCAAATAGGAACATATGGATCGCGATTAGTGCTGACTGAAGAAGCTACAAGGCGACGAGCGTCAAGGGAGTCTGATGACTCTGATTTTGAGGAATAAGAAGTTGCTCCGTTGGTAACAAGGCAAAGGGCAAAACGCCATAGATTCATGCAGGGAGCTTCCTCGGATTCTGCTACACAGCTAGAAATACCTCAACCTCCACCCTCCCAATCTACCATTCCGCCACCACCACCACCTGTTGAACGATACATTCCATCACCAATCATTCCAACCCCCATACAATCCATACCATCCACTTCATCCACTTTCATGGAGAATCAACGGTTTTCTGAGTTGAAAAGCAGAGTCGACTTCCAACAAGTCCAAATCTTTTGTTTGACAACGGCTCTTGGCGAAATACAAAAGCAGAATGCCCAAATAGACATCGAGAACGCCGAGTTGAAGAAGATTGTGGGCAAGGTTCAGGAAGAAAACTTGGAACTTAAAAGCTTTGTTTCTGATCAGGCGGCAGAGATTCGAGCAATGCGAAACCTGATTGAGCAATTATTGCAAAATCTAAAGGCTCAGGGGGAGACAAGCTGCCGGGATCAAGTAGAGCTGCCCAGGGATGAAGATAATGATGGAGATAATGATGGCAATGATCCCAGCGCGCAAAGAGATAATGAGCCAGTAGATTTTTCTGCTGCTCCGTATGCTGAGATTCAGGGGGAGCCGGGACAGACAGGACCTGCAGGAGGTGAAGCCAGTTCCTCAAAAGTCACAGAGTCGGAGATACATGAAATGATCGAAGTGCTAATGGATATCGATGAAGAACCTATGGACTTTGGATTTGATTTCGAGGACGAATTGGAGGATTTAGAAGAAGGAGAATTTCTGCCTGAAGACGTAATTGACTGGAAATCTGATGATGAAGTTTGTGTTGATGAAGATGATTAAGTGAATGAGATCATTGTTCAACAAAACCCCATCACAGATACATACATAACAGAAGGAAATCAGGTGATTGACATAGAAGTAGTAAAAGCTGCGTTAAATGTTGAATCATTAAGTGAAGAACCTGCCAGAGAGCTTACCAACGAAGAAAAAAGAAAGCTATGGTTTAGGGCAGAGAAAAGAGAGTTGGAGCTGAAGAAGAAAATGCGTGTGCCGGGTGCTGGAGAGTTACCAGGAAATATTCTGAGCTGGTTTTTTGATCGAGAACTGCAGCTATTCATTATCAAACGAAAGGATGGCCTCCAGTACCTCAGAAGAAGTCTGAAAGTCTTCAACTCCTTGCCAAAGATTGAAACAAAAGCATAAGCATGGAAGGAGCTTATCAACATCGATGACGACCCTTATGCTGGTCGTCCGTGGATGAAAATTCAAGGGTGGGTAAACGAGTGATGGACAATACTCGTATTGACCCTCTAACTGGTCGTCCGTGGATGAAAATTCAATACAAACCAGTTAGATGTCTGAAGAAGGTTCCTCTCAAACCAATGCCACAGGACGTCATGAAAATTCTCAATTGGTGGTATGTGGAGAGTGAGACAGGAGAAGCAGTGATGGAAGACTTCGAGGAAAAAGAAATTCTTAGAGTCTATGATCCGCTACATCTAGTGAACCTTTCAAAAGATGACATGCAAGTGCTCTACAATCATAAAATCTCAAGTGATGCACTTATGGAGTCTGAGGCTAGAAAGTATCAGAATGTAATCAAAGTATGTGTTGAGAAAGGTTTGTATGCTGGCAGCAGTTTAAATAAATAAACAAAGTACTTATTCAAATGTGTGAATTGTTAGAAGCTATCGTCAAGGGGGAGTCTGTTGGTACACCCTGTGTGACGATAGCAGTCTAAGTGATCTAACATTTTGGTTAAAGTAATATTCAAAGTATTGGGTATTAACGAGTGTTTGATATATATGGTTATATATATGTTTGGTAGTTATTGAATGTATGTTTGAACTTGATGTAATGTATTACAAGAAGTTCAAACATAAAGATCAAAGATAAAATCAAACATAAGTTAAAGACATAAGTTTCAAATATAGGTTTAATATGTGAAAGTCGAATTTAGATTAAATTCGAATTCACATTTAAACAGGATTCGAATATTTAGCAGATTCGAATGTGTTCCATTAGGCAGATTCGAGAGTGTCAAGGGGGACAAACTCAAATGGGCCTTGGGCCTGATTCGAGTTTGGCCCATGACAAACTCGAATGAGCCTGTACAATTAGGGATTAACTCGAATCATTAGCAGACTTTTGCAGATTTCGTGTGAGTGATTAGCAAAAGGCGATCTCGAGTTTATCAGCTTTGTGAGTGTTCTATCGGAGAGAATCATCTCGTAGGTGCGTTCGTGTTCGTCCGTACAGTTTGTTGATAGTCTCCGTGTTCCGTGTGAGAGTTGTTTCCGTCAAGCCGTTAACGAGGATTCCGCACTCGTTGACAGTGTCGCGTCTAGATAGATCTGTAGTGTGTAGACCTTACACTCTGACTTCTCTGATAGTAGATATGCTGGAATCTTCGTGTAAATATCTTTTCCTGAATATCAGCACTTTCTGTTTATAAAACTGTTGAGCAGCTTGAATCTCTTAGCAGCTTGAGCAGGGCAGCTTGAGTGAAATTACTCTGGCAGCATGAACTTTTGTACTAGCAGCTCGAACTTCTTCAACTAACAACATGAACTTTGAACTTACATAGAAATTCTACTGACAGTCTGAGAAGTCTAACTAACAGTTTGAACTACTTAGAATATTTCCCAACAATCTCCCCCTAACTTAAATTCTTTACACAAGACTTTAAGTTCTATACAGATAAGGAAATAAAACAAGTAAACTGTTATTTAAAAACCAAGGCTTTCAAAAACTTACAACTGTGCCAGTTTCTGATTGACAGCCTTCAAAAATTCACTCTTCAAATCTTCTCTATCACAATATATCCTTACTGACCTCATTTGAAGTAGCATAGCCTTTGGAAGATCAAAAAATTCAAAATTGAAGAATATGCAGGATCCATTTGCAAACCTGATTCTGTAAGTCTTTGATTTGACAAATAGATCAACTTGTACAATTTTCATCTCCTTGGCATCTTCTATATCCTTCCTTATTGACACAGGATCAAAAATACTCTGCAAATCTTTAATGGCTTGTTTTACTTGTGGGAGGGAAGATCTGACTTGAGTTGCAGTCCCAACGTGATACCTCCTTGTAAGCTCATCTCTTGTCATCCCTTGAGCCATATGCATTATACTTTTATACTCTTCCTCAGGACCAGTTTCTCTTCTTACTACAAAGTGATATCTTAAGTCAATGTTGTCCATTGGCATAGCATACTAATAAGTAATAAGAGGTCTTGAGAAATCATGTTGGTCGAGGGACTTCTCTATCTCCATTACTTGTTGCAGCTGATGCTCAAATAGTACCCTTTTGACCAGATCAAGCTTTGCTTGTGAGATTGACTCCGGTTGAGGAATAGGAGCAACAGCTTGAACAGAAGGAGCAGGATCACTGGTAGCAGCTTGAACTGAATCTTTTGATCTTTGGACTTCTTGGGAGACTTTGGCTACCTTACGTTTTTCCATTTCCTTATCATGGATATCTTGCAACCTTTTGGTGCTCATGGACTGAGCCATCTTCTTTGGGATACCAGCTGCAAAGGCAAAATTAATCAAAAATGTTCTATGCTCAGCCTTTGAATGCCCTGTTGGCATCTTCCTCTTCCTTTCACCTTGCTAGACCACAAACCCTCTTAGGTAATCTCCTAAGGTCTCATCATCTTGTATTGGGGTATGGGTTTGCTGGTCTAAAGCTTGATCTTGATCTTCTGCTATTTTTCTGGCAATTTCAGCATCAAAGGCAATCTAGGCTTCTCTGGTAGAAAATTTGTGCTTTGGAGACTCAATAAGAATACCCTTGCCTTTGTCTTTTGTAGCAGAAGATGTAGCTTGGACTGAACTGATGGGAGCTTGAATTCCTTCTCTTATAACAACTCCAGTTGCTCTTGTAGAAGCAACTTGAGTTTCTGGGCTAACAGCTTGAGAAGCTATTGGGACTGTTAGCCTAGATTCTTGGACTGTTGGAGCTGTTTGGACTGATTTAGGGATCTCCTGATTCTCCCCCTTTTTGTAAGCATTGGTTTGGTCAGGAGGACCTACAACCTTTGCCACTTGGGTTCGAATCATCTGCTCTAATTTAATGATCTTATTCCCACAGAGGGTAAACCCTTTATGGAGATAATCCATTCTTTGATTGAGCCGCTTCTGCCTGCCTGAGTGCAATTATTTGTGCCCCCTATGCAGCAATGATGGACTGATGATATTCCAACATTGCTACAACAGGTTGCAGCTTAGGATCCGTTAATAACATGAGTTGCAGACTAGCCTCAAGATCAGCAAATGAATGTGGTGCTTGTGATCTATCACTGGCATGAATACCAGAAGTAGAAACCTCTGGGCCCCTCTGTTCTTGGTACTGGGGACTTCCAGATGGTGCTTGCACACCTTCTGTTGCCATGGGCGTGGTCTTAATTATGTTGGCACTGTCCTGTGCCTCTTGTGCAGAAGCAACAGTAGTGTCAGCCACAGAACCCATATGGACCATCTCTGGTGAGATGTCCACCTCCTGATTGAGGTTGGGAGTGTCCTCAATTGGTGCCCTTTGGGTATTCTGTGCAGAAGTGTCGTCCTGCATAGGGTTATTTGGCTCTTGTATGAGGGCTGAGGAAGAAGGAACTCCTGCACCTCTTTTTCTTTTGTATAGTTGGAGTGGAGATGTGGGCTTAACAAAAGGAACAGAAGGCATTTGAGTATCAGGAGGAGTGGAATTGGGGTCCTGGGGGTGAAGTAGTAATGTTAGGCTGAGCCTGCTCAGGACCCTCTCCTCTGTTTCTTGGAATGATGGACATCATTGCAGAAGGCAATGGGACATCTACACTCAAAAAATTGGCACTTGGCTTTAGAAGCCTTTTGATAGAAGATAGTGAGTGCCTATGGGAAACATGTATCCTCTTATGTACATGAAAATTTGTGCAAGCTTTTGCAATTATTTCTGCTAAAAATCTAGGATACATCAAAAATTTCTCATTCTTTAGGGAATGATGCCTTAACATCCCCTGGAAAATCATATTTGAAAAATTGAACTGTTGGCCTGTTGAAAAGCACACCAAGGCAGTGGCAATGTTTGATGAAAATTCGGACCAACCAGTTCTTTTAGGGCTAATACACTGCTGAATGATGTGCACAAGATATTTCCATTTAGGTGAAAAGTGTGCTTTAAAGAAAGTAAAAGAATCAGCAGGACCCCTATCTCCAATATTATAAAGACCAGAATGTAAAGCACTAAGGGATAGGTCTGTTATACCCGAGGCATCTTGAAGATGCATATGTTGTCTAATGGATTCCTCAGTCACTATGATGGTATTTCCATCGATTTTGGATGTCAGAGATGAGACTCCATTGATGGTTTTTAAAGAAGCATGGTTCCAGAACTGCTCAATATGTGAGATGTATATGGTGGGATTGATATTGAGGGCATGATGGATATGGGAACTTCGAAGGAAGTCCATCATGTCATGCAACGATTGGAGTTCAGAGTGTTTGAGAGAGTAGGGTAAACAGCTGTGTTTTTTGACGAACTCCATTGAACGAAGAATTTAGGGTTTCAGAGATGTGCGTGGGAATTGTTTCAAAGAATCAAGAAAGGTTCAGGAAGATATTTTGCAACTGGTAGTTACAATTGAACGAGACTGGAACCTTTAAAGGTTTTGAAAAATATCTATACCCGCACACACATTTATGGAAATGACCAAATTACCCTGCACACTATGACAGATCAAGTGAAACAACTAACAGTCCGAGAAAATGAACTAGCAGCTTGAAAAAATACTCAAGCTGTTAGTTGTAATTTAGGCTACTGCTAATGAAACAGTGACTCCCCCTTAATCAAGCATATGTATAACGGAAAAGGAATTAATCCATATTAACCATACCAATATTTGATACTAGGAAGGTGAATCTTCCTACATCAAATGGTTTTGTAAATAGATCAGCTAACTGATCATCAGTGTGAATTTTGGTAACTTGGATTAATTTCTTCTCATTATAATCCCTTATAAAATGAAATCTAATTTCTATATGCTTGGTTTTGGGAAATTTCACAGGATTTTGTACAATGCTAATTGCACTTGAATTGTCAATATAAATGGGAGTGGATAGGAAATTCATACCATAGTCTCTCAGTTGATTTTGAATCCACATCACTTGGGAGCAGCAACTTGCAGCTGCTACATATTCTGCTTCAGTAGATGAAGTGGAGACCGTTGTTTGCTTTTTGCACTGCCAAGAGACCAACCTTGTTCCCTAGGATTGACATCCACCAGTTGTGGATTTTCTGTCAATGTTGCATCCTCCATAATCACTATCAGAATAAGTTGTTAGTTCAAGAGGAGAGTCTTTAGGATACTAGAGGCCTAAACGTGGTTGGCCTTTGAGATATCTAAAGATTCTCTTAACAGCTACCAAGTGAGAATCCTTTGGAGAGCATTGAAACCTAGTACACACACAAACAGCAAACATAATATCAGGTTTAGAAGATGTTATTTACATAAGAGATCCTATAAGAGATCTGTATACATGAATGTCCTCATCTATGCCATCTTTGTCTGTATGGAGCTGCTTGTGAGGATCCATAGCAGTACTTGCAACTTTGGTATCTTGATACCCAAACTTTTCCAGTATGACTTTAACATACTTCGATTGACTTATGAAGAGACCAGTGGGCTTCTGCTTGACCTGCAATCCTAGAAAGAAAGTGAGTTCTCCCATTGAACTCATTTGAAACTTTTTGTGCATTAAGGCCTCAAACTCTTTGCACAGACTGTCATTTGATGATCCAAAGATTATGTCATCAACATATATTTGTATAAGCAGGATCTTAGTTTTGATGGACTTTGTAAATAGTGTTTTGTCCAGAGTGCCTCTCTTGAACCCATTCTGTAGAAGGTATGATGACAGAGTGTCAAACCTTGATCTGGGGGCTTGATGGAGTCCATAGAGAGCCTTGTCTAGCTTGTAGACTCTATCTGGATACTTGTAGTCCTCAAAACCAGGAGGCTGACACACATAGACCTCCTCTTCAATTGTGCCATATAGAAAAGCAGACTTCACATCCATTTGATACACTTTAAAACCTTTGAAGCTTGCATAAGCTAAAAACAGTCTGATGGCTTCAATTCTTGCCACTGGAGCAAATACATCATCATAATATACGCCTTCCTCTTGAGTGTATCCTTTTGCTACTAGTCTTGCTTTGTTCTTGATGACTATCCCTCTCTCATCTTTCTTGTTTCTGAACACCCATCTTGTACCAATGGCTCTCTTTCCTTTAGGAAGATCAACCAGTGTCCATACATTCTGAATCTTGAATTGTAGAAGCTTTTCCTGCATTGCCTCAATCCAGGATGAATCTTTCAAAGCTTCTGATGCCTTTTTAGGTTCTAGCTGAGACATGAAACAGGCATGTTCAAAAGCAGCTAGACTAAACTCAGGAACTGCTTGTTCAGCAGCAGCAGTTTCAGTTTGAACCATTTTCCTTGTTTGCACAGGTGTACGTGGATCACACATTAGTTTGATTGAGAGGATGATACTTGTGAACCCTGAGTGTAGGCTCTCTATCTGTCTGAAAGGAGGATCCAAGATTTGTATCATCTCCATCAGGACCAGTGGATGGTTCAGCTTCTGGAACAGCTTCACTTGAATCTGGGACTGTTTCCCTTTGTGCTGGAGCTGTTCTCTCAGGACTTGGGAGTTGCACTTCAGTTTCTGGATTTGAATCATGTTGAGCATTCAGAACCCCTGGAGGGTCACAGGACAAAAGTGGTATAATTGTATACTCATCCCAATTGTTTGAATCTGCAGCAGTTTGAAACTTTGTGCCAACAGCTTGAGAATTTGCATTGACAGCATGAGAATTTGTGTTGACAGCTTCAATCCTGTTTGCATCAACTTCTGCAGTATACTCAACAAAGCTCAGAGAATTTGTTAGTAAATCTAAATCAAACAACCAATCAGGACCAGTGCCTTTGACATTTGCAGTATGTTCATTAAATTCAACATTGGCACCTTCTTCAATGGTTTTAGACACACTGTTATATACTCTATAGGCTTTTCTTTGACTTGAGTATCCTACAAAGAAACCTTCTTCAGCCTTACTTTCAAACTTCCCTAAGTGAGTCTTAGTGTGAAGAATGGTACATGGACAGCCAAAAGATTTGAAAAAGGCTATTAGGGGTAATCTATTATGGAATAACTCATATGGAGTTTTCCCTTTTGATTGAACAATCTAAACCCTATTGAGAACATAACAGGCTGTGTTGACTGCTTTTGCCCAAAAGGTCATTGGCAGTTTTGAATCAGCTAACATGGTTCTAGCAGCCTCAATTAATGTTATGTTCTTTCTTTCAGCTACACCATTTTGCTGTGGTGTTCTTGGTGCACTATATTGCCTAGCAATACCTTTGGACTCACAAAAACTGTTTAGAATATGATTTTTAAACTCAGTTCCATTGTCTGATCTTATCACCTTGACTTTTGAGTTGGATTGGTTTTCTATCTTAAGAATAAATGACTTAACTAGCTCAGCAGTTTCATCTTTAGACCTAAGAAAGTAAACCCAAGTAAATCTAGTGAAATCATCAACAATGACTTAACAGTAAGCCCTTTTATTCAAACTCAAAACAGATGTTGGACCAAATAGATCCATATGAATCAGATGAAGAGCAGATGAGATTGAATTTACTTCTTTGGCCATATGAGAAGTTTTGTGTTGCTTGCCTTTAAGACATGCTACACAATGATCATCACATATGAACTCCTTTTGTGGTAAACCTCTTACCAGATTCTTTTTGACCAAAACATTCATGGATTTGAAGTTCATGTGACACACCCTTCTGTGCCAAAGAGCAGACTCATTGGATGATGCTTTGGATATCAAACAGCTTAAAGTACTTGATTTGGATAAAAGTTCTGTGTCCAAACAGTATACATTGTCCTTTCTTGGTGTTCTTAGTAAAACAAGATTTTCAGGAATTTTTAAAATCTTTTGAAAGGACTATGCACTCAGAATCTGTAAACAAAACAATATTTTTTTTTGTCACAGATTTGAGACACACTCAATAAATTATACTTAAGCTGTTCAACACACAAAACATCATTGAAAGTCATGTTACCTGCATTAACAGTACCTTTACCTGTAACCTTACCTCCTTTGGAATTGCCTCCAAATGCAACAAATCCTCCTTCAAAGCCTTTGAAATTTGACAAGCACTCAGAATTGCCTGTCATGTGCCTAGACAATCCATTGTCCAAATGCCATCTTGTTTTATGAGGTGACCTGTGGTTTCCCTGCACAAATAAAAGCATAGGCACTTTGAGTCCTTGCCCAGATCCACTGCTGCTATTATCAAATTCCATTGCAAAAGATTAAAAGTTTAAAAGAAAGCTTTCGACTTTGAAAAACAAAGAACAACCTGTGGCTCTGATACCACTTGTCAGAATCTGAACTTAACTACCTAAGATTAACTGATTTGAATTGATCAGAGTAAAAATCAATAATCTTGTATTAAATCAAAGTCTAATTAAGAAGTTTGCGGAATAACACTTAATTATTTTAATAAAAGCTTTCAGATGCAATAACAAATAAACACAAGGAATAATCAAAAACTGTTTGTATTGCTGAATCAGAATGATTACAATCACCTCTAATCTGTTGGATTAGACGAAGAACACAAATTGTTCTTAGGGTTTTACAACCTTAGAGGCTTATGAAAACTTAAACAAAAAGCAATTACAAACTTGAATATGCAGAAACTTCTAATACAATAGAAAAACCTATTCTATGTATTTATAATGCTTTCTGATTTGTTTCCTTGAAGGACTCTGACTTCTCTGATAGTAGATATGCTGGAATCTTCGTGTAAATATCTTTTCCTGAATATCAGCACTTTCTGTTTATAAAACTGTTGAGCAGCTTGAATCTCTTAGCAGCTTGAGCAGGGCAGCTTGAGTGAAATTACTCTGGCAGCATGAACTTTTATACTAGCAGCTCGAACTTCTTCAACTAACAGCATGAACTTTGAACTTACATAGAAATTCTACTAATACTCTGAGAAGTCTAACTAACAGTTTGAACTACTTAGAATATTTCCCAACATCCCCTAAGGCCAACTGGTCTGGGTGTGGCTGACCCAAATCCTGTTACATGAATCATATAGAAAGCCACGTGAACTTGAAATGAAAAACATAGATATTGCATGAAAAAGACCAAAAAGAATAGAAAAATTCATAGCTTTAATCATGCGTCGAGGAAAAAGATGGTCCAGTGACCCACATGAATTCAATTTTATAACTTTGAGCTAAAAGGATAATAGCGGTTAGGAATTTTTGAACAATTATCCGAGAGACGTCACGATATATCTGAAAGTAATTTTGTTCGTGTCTTTCAATTTACTTGTGTTTACGAAGGCTAGTGTTTGTTTAAATAAGTTGATTACGTCTTTCACGCTTGATAAACCCGATGTTTAAAAGTCTGATTTTCGTTTCTTGCTCGGGACGATCAAGGGTTAAGTTTGGGAAGTTTGATCGGGTTATAATTTACCGTGTTTATTAGATATAAAAGGGTAGTTTTTAGAAAGAAAATGTCGTAGAATGTGCCACTATTAAATAAATTCTGTGCTTGTACACGTAAGAAAATCAATTTTAGATTGGCGAAAAAAGGACAATTTTTCAGAGCAAGTGTTCAGCAGAAGAAATTTATTCGCCAAAATACGGATTTCACAGACAGGCGCATGGGGGGGGGGGGTGGGAGAGGCGCAGGCCTGCGCCTACGGCTGCGCCCAACGCATTAAAATAATTTCCAGCCGTTTTTTGGGGTTTTTCCAGGTTTTCCTATAAATACAAAGTCAGAGTTTAAGAAAGGGGATCGGTTTTTGGAGAAGAAAGCTAAGGAAAAGGACCCTGTTTGAGCGAACACAAGTACGAAGAGCACACGAGTCAAGCTACGAAGATGGACACACAACCCTTGAGCATTACACGAAGAATGTCCGACTAATCTCGCATAATCATTCTCGGAGGAAGCACAACGCTAAGTGTTTAATTTTACGAACGATTACTTTATGTTTGCATGGTTTTATTAATTATGTTTAGATTGTAAACGAATTATTGTTATTTATTTGGTTGCGTTACGCAAGATAGTTCGTTGATATTTTTATTATTCGTGCTGAGTTAACTATTTAATTAAGACGAGTAATCAAACGTGTCACGCACTATGCCCAAGATCACGTAACGATTCTAATAATAATCATAACAAAGATTATGTCTATGTGATCTTTACATCGTTTTTATAAATTAAATACAAAGCTAAATGTGGAATCCGGGAATGGTTATCTTTGTATTTTATTTAATCAAACAATTTCATTAAGTTATCTTTTTACAAATTTCGTAAGTAATTAATTTTATAATTCAAGTAATCACCTTTTTACAAACCAATCAATCTCTTCAAATTATTTAATTTACAACGCTAGTCGCTCGAATACGTGTATTTAACCTCTCGCTCTCTGTGGATACGATCCCTACTTACCCTAGCTTCTAAGGTATTTAGTGGTATTTTTGACGGGTTAACGACACTCACATCATTTATCTCACAAGTAGAGCCAAAGAATGTGCAAATTCTTGGGTTGAAGCCATGCAAGAGGAACTGTCACAGTTCAGAAAGCTTGAAGTATGGGAGTTAGTGTCGTTACCTCGAGGAGAAGTGGCCATAGGGACCAAATGGGTTTTTAAGTGCAAAAGGGATGATTGGGGTATAGTTACTCGTAACAAGGCAAGACTTGTGGTAAAAGGGTTCAACCAGGAAGAGGGAATTGATTATAACGAAGTGTTTGTACCAGTATATCAACTCGACGTCAAGAATGCATTTTTGTACGGCAAGGTGAAGGACTTGGTGTATGTTGAACAATCGCCAGGGTTTACTGATCCAAAGTATCCCGACAGAGTATATCGACTTGATAAGGGTCTGTATGGATTGCATCAGGAACCTAGGGCTTGGTATGAGACACTATCAACTCATCTTCCAAACAATGGGTTTGAGAGAGGGAGAATTGATAGTACACTATTCGTGAAAAGGAAAGGCGAAGATTTCATCTTAGTACAAGTGTACGTGGACGACATCATTTTCGGTTCGTCAAATGAACAGATGTGCAAAGACTTTGAAAAGGTTATGAAGTCGAAGTTTGAGATGAGCGCTATGGGAGAGCTGAATTTTTTTCTAGATTTGCAAGTTGAACAAAGGAAAGAAGGAATGTTTATCCATCAGATGAAGTACGTCTACGACATTCTGGAGCGCTTCGGGATGGAAGGAACAAAGCTGACCGCACACTTTAGTACTCCGATTCAAGTGAATCACAATCTCGGACTAGGTACAGAAAGTGATAATGATGTGGATCCGACTTTATATCGGGCCATGATCGGGTCACTTATGTATTTAACTGCTTCAATACCTGACATTATGTTTGTTGTGTGTCTTTATGCTAGGTTTCAAGCAAATCCAAAGGAGATGCATATGAAAGCCGTGAAGCGAATTCGGAGATACCTGAAGTCGAAACCGAAGCTGGGACTTTGGTATCATGCTGATGGAGATCTGGAATTGGAGGCATACACGGACTCTGACTATGGTGGATGTAGCTTGAACCGGAAATCAACAACTGAAGGTTGTCAGTTCCTTGGAGGGAGGCTCGTATCCTTGAAATGCAAGAAAGAAACTTCAGTAGTCGTGTCAACGTGCGAGGCCAAGTATGTAGCTGCTGGTAGTTGTTGTTCACAGGTTTTGTGGATCCAACAACAATTGCAAGATTACGGTTTGACTTATACTCATACTCCCATTAGGATAAATAATCAATCAACTATTGCTATAACAAATAATCTAGTTAAACACAGTAAGACAAAGCACATAGACATAAGACATCCTTTCATACGTGATTGTGCTGAAAAGAATTTGATAAAACTGGTAAAAGTTGCAATGGAAGACAATAATGCAGATTTATTCACAAAAGCATTTGATAAGTCACGCTTTGAGTTGTTAGTTCAACTAAATGGCATGCATAATCAAGAGTAACTTGACCTTAGTAGTTTTTCTTTCTTTTATAGTAAGTTATTAGTTTAGTTTATCAGCTTATTGTTCTTATAAATGAAAAAAAAGAGAGAAAATCATGAAAAACACAAAAAAAAGAGAATATCAAAAATTGAGTCAAGTCTTAGAATCATAGGTTCAAAGTGACGAAAATTAGCACCATCTAAACAAACTCTAAGTGTTAAGCTTTCGCACATAATGCACCATAAAATCTAGATGACACATATATTCTTGTTTGATGTGTTGGTAGTCATAATACATGAAGGAAATCCTAACAGCTAATAAAATAATCAAGTAAATGTCATATGTGTAACTAATTTAGATGTATGACCAAAAGGTCTTAATTTCTATGTTAGAGACATACAGACAATGATTATAAATGAGGTATGCAAAAATTATCTAGGGGATGTATAGCAAAATCAAAATAGATCTTAAACAAAGAAAGAAAAGGTTTTGAAAAGAAAAGGAAGTCAAAACAAGTTGCTTTGTTGTACGTGAGTACAGACCTGTCACCGCTGTTTTGACTTAAGCTAGCAAGATAAGTCGCTCTGTTGTATGTGAGTGTAGACCTGTCACCGCTGTCTTGGTAACATAAGAGGAACTCTAAGACAAACTAAGACACTCTGTTGTATGTAAATACAGAACTGTGTCTCACGTTTGCCTTTTAAAGAAAATTTGCAATACCAGAAAGTTATAATCATTGGGTGGGTGTCTACCTTGATCATAGAAGTATATCTTTGTATGTAACACGTAAGGTAGTTTCTTGATAAATAAAAAGGCCAAAGGAAATTCCAAAGTGTTGAATGTTTAAAAGGAAAAACATACCAACAATCATCTTGGAAATGTATATCACGACAAACAATCAAAGGATTAAAAAATTCCTAAGTGTGAAAGTGAAATACTGAAAGTGCGTTTGACACCGCTATCTGATTGAACCTTCTCTGACTATCTCGCAAAAATATTCTGTTAATATAAGTTTTATCTTTAAAGTATTTTTGAGTCAATTTAATTCAATTTTTAGTTTATCTTATTTTATTTTATTTTATTTTATTTTAACTTTTAATAAATAGGAAAAAGGTCAAAGTTAATAGGATGCATTTTTAATTGGAGAAACATAATTGCGTGAAAATTTGTTGGTTAGTGTGAATATATCGCAAAGTTGAAAAATTTCTGTTAAGTGAAAAAGTTGAAAAAGTTGGTTTTTATTCAAGAATTTTCAAGATTTTAAATGAAGTTCGAACATCAAACAAGTTCGAAGCAACATTCGAACTTGTTGCAAGTTCGAACTTGTCCTATGTTCGAAGGTGGTTGGATATAAATAGGTCAACAGTGCTTCATTCAATGCACTCACCTTCGAACTTATTCTCTCGAACTTGTCTAGCGATCTCGAACTTATCCTCGAACATATTGGTTTTTCGAGTTTGTTCCTGTTTCACGAATTTCTCTACTGGTCCTCGAACCTACCCACATACTTGAGTGTTGTGAACAATCTAATACTAAGTAACTGTTAGTTTAGGATATTTTTGTGGCTAAAATCAACTATTTTTGAGTTTTGTGTCATTTAAAACTAGGTGACTTAAATCACAAGTTTTAGAAGCAAAAATTTATAATTAATGACATATAATCTTGATTAGAACCCACTAGGACTAGATTTTACTGTTAATTAAGTCAAATAGGGTTAAAATCATGGTTATAAAGTTAATTGTGACCGACTTCGAACATGTTCTTTAGATTCGAACTTGTCAGGCATTCGAACTTGTTAAAATATCTACAAGTTCGAAATAAGACATGTTCGAATAGGTTTCTCGAACTTAATTAAGTTCGAATGTTTTATAGTATCGAAGTTATGTAAGTTCGAATGTGTTAAACTTCGAACTTAATCAAGTTTGAAGTTATAAAAGTTCGAATAACACAAATTTATTTTTAAATTAATTTCTAACTTTTTATTGTGATTTGTGTGCAGGCATGGGTGATAGAGCATTTTTCAATAAACATAATATGGTGATGGCCGTTGATCTCCAGCTGCCGGAGGCTCAGCCGTATAGGCAGATGATAGAGTTCCTGTCCCATTCCAGAGTGGTGTATGCCCTAACCCACAATCAGCCTATCATTCTTGCGTACGTTAGGCAATTTAGGCAACATCTGCAAGTTGACTGCTCCGTGACACCTACAGCTTTGCGTACAACAGTAGGTGGACGACCGATAGCTTTTTTTGCTGATCTTTTACGCCAAATTTAGCAATTGGGGACAAAAGATCAAGAAGCTGGCCCTATTGACTTCCCGATGCCCATAAGGCAAGCTGCCTTCCTCCGAATGGGCTATGCACAAGATATAACCAAAGCTTCATTCGTGAAAAGCGGCCTCATTGGCCAGTGGCGATATCTAGTCCATGTGATTATTGTCTACACAATGGTGGCAAATCTGCAATCGGCAATGATTTCCCTCATCTACAACAAGAAGTTCAACTTCTCAGAGATGTTCTTTGGGGAGTTTGTTCATCAGATTTCTGCTTCTACCCAAGAAAGGTTCCTTATGTACCCGCGATTCATTGTGATGATCATTCGCCATTTCTTGCCAGAACTGCCGATGCTGCCAGAGCAAACTGGCGTAGCAATAATTGACAAGAGAATTTTTGCCGACTGTCAATCCCCCAATGCGCGAAGGGCTGATAAAGTAAAGCCTCAGGTGGCTCCTCTCTTTGGTGCAGTTATATCTCCAGTTTTCGTTGCTCCCGAAGGGGATGACTGGATAGATGATGCAGCTCAACAACACCCACAACCGCAACAACCTCCACCTCAACAAGCACCAGCGGGGCGAGTTCCAGTTGTTAGAACTACTCCACGCTCATGATCTACTACTGAGGCAGGTGGGCCATCAACACCGGCACCACAGCCTGATCAGTGAGAACAGACGTTGCAGTAAATATTTGAGCAAGGACCAGCCGCCCAAGAAAACATAGCAGAACAGCTGGTACAAGATATTTTGGAACCCCCTCATGCCATGGATGATATCTTTTGGGAAATTGACGAATATCAGCGTCTAACAGCTGAAACTGCAGGCACAACTAGTCGTGAAGAAGCTGAAGGTCAGGTAGAGACCGCTTCTAAATCTGACTCAAAATCTACCTCAGACGAGGAAGAAGCTGACTTTGTTAAATCCAGCAGTTTCATTTGAAAGATATGGCTCTAGAGTTGTGGTTAGCCGAAGAAAGATATCACGTCCTGTACTTCGTGAAGAAGAAGAAGGAGATGAGGACTTTATTATAGAAGAAGAAGCACCAATTGCCACACAACAAAGGGCAAAGCGACAACGTATTTGTCAGGGAGCTCCGTCTACTTCATCTACCATTCCATCTGTCGCAACCACTGCTCCATCCACATCAACTTCATCTCCATCCAGGTCCACTACATTTTCTGACAACCAGTGATTCACAAAGCTGAAAAGCAAAGTAGACTTCTAGACAGTCCAAATATTCCAGCTATCTCAAGCTGTAAACGAGTTGCAGCAGCATAACTCAAGACTGGAACATGAAAATGCTCAATTGCAAACAATAGTGGCTGCTCAACAGGAGGCAATGTCAGCTCAATAGTCTCAAATTCTGACTCTGCAAACCCTGGTTGAGCAAATAATGAAAGATCTACAAGCTCAAGGGGTGAGCAGTTGTAGAGGAGATGTGTTAAGGAGAGTTCAATAAAGAGATGACGATGAAGGAGATGACCCGAGCACGCAAAAAGACAGTAAGCTAGCAGATCTTCGACGTGAGACTTCTCAGCTAGCTGAGATTCTGGGGGAGCCGGGAACATCTGGGACAGGAGGAGGAGGAATTCAGGATAAAGGCAAGGCTCCTGAAGCATCAGAGTTAGTTGCAAGAAATAATTGGAGCCTTGGCCGACATTGATGATGATGATAAAGTAATGTTTGACTTTGAAGATGAATTAAAGGATCTTGAAGAAGGGGAATTCGTCCCAGAAGACATTACGGATTGGAGATCTGATGACGAGGTATTAGTCGATGAGGAAGACGAAGCTGATGAGATCATTATTCAACAACATCCTATCACCGATACATATACGACGGCAGAGCAGAAAATGATTGACATAGAAGTGTTTAAAGATGCTTTAAATGTTGAATCAGAGTGTGAAGAGCCTGATAGGGAGCTCACTACTGAAGAAAAGAAAAAATTATGGTTCAGAACAGAAAAGAAGGTTCTGTCATTAAAAGAGAAGATGGGAGTGCCTAGTTCTGGAAGGTTGTCTGGGAGCATACTTAGTTGGTTCTTTGATCGACAGCTGCAACTTTTTATTATTAAAAGAAAGGATGGACGCAAATATCTGAGAAGAAGATTGAAGGACTTCAACTCAGTACCTAGAGTTGAAATAAAGACCCTAGCATGGAAAGAACTAATCAACATCGAGGATGATCCCTATGCCGAAGTAATTGCCAAGATTATCAGAAGAGAAGGGAGATCTAGAAAGTTTCAAAGGCTAAACCCATGAGTAGGCAAGAGAGTTATGGACCATACAAGAATTGATCCTTTAACTGGCAAGCCGTGGATGAAGATGTATTACAAACCAGTTAGATGCTTAAAGAAAGTACCTCTGAAGCCTATGCCTCAAGATGTTTTAGGCAACCTCAACTGGTGGTATGTAGACAGTGAGACAAGCGAGGCAGTCATGGAAGATTTGGGAGAAAAGGTGATCCCGATGGTGTATGATCCCTTGCATCTGGTCAGTTTATCCAAAGATGATCTGCTCAAGCTTCACGTTCAAAAGATCTCCTTTGATGCTCATTCGAAGACTGAAGGCAGAAAATATCAGAATGTTGTAAAAGTTTGTGTAGAACATGGATTGTATGCTGGTTGCATTTTTAATAAGCCTAATTCTACAGATTAATTGAATATCTAGTTAGAAGTTATCATCAAGGGGGAGTCTGTTAGTGCACCCTGTGTGACGATAGCAGTCTAAGTATAGATAATCTTTTGTAATAGTTAAGGCTTTGAAATTACAAGTTGATATATATGTTTGATGTTGGTACACCCTGTGTGACGACAGCAGTCTATGTATAGTTGGCATTTTGTGTAAGTAAATTTACGTAATACTGAATATTTGCTAGTGTTTGACAGCAAAAGAGCTGTGGGAAGCGTTAGAGAAACGATGTGAAGGTAACCCGAGGGTCAGAAAGAATCGAATGGAAATGCTCAAGCAGCAGTTTGCAATCTTCAAAGCATTGAAGAACGAAAAGTTGGATGAGGCTATCACACGATTCTATCATTTTCTAACTGAGTTAGACAGTCACGACGTGGACTATAGTGTAACGGAGAAGATTAACAAGATTCTGGATGCTTTACCGGCCAAATGGGAGATGTATGTGGCCTTAATAAAGCATGATGAAGACAAGTTCTATACTCTAACTCTAGATAATGTTATCGGAACGCTGAGGGCATATCAGTTTGAGTTGCTAAAGAAGGAAATGGATTATGACCAAGTTCAAGATCCTGCTATGTACTTTGGGAAATCAAAACCTTCAGTGGCAACTGAATTGAAGACCGCTACAACATTCTTCTCGGGAGAGACATCATCACCGGCTGAAACAGAAGACTCACTAAGTAGGGCTTTCTTAGGGTTTGCTAGACCAGAAGAAAAGCAGCATCAGGCTACTCCGGCATCTACATCTCAAGGATATTCAAAGATGCCTATGAGCGCAAAATCCGCTGAAGACCACCTGAGTCTGTTGGCTTCATTCGTGGCCGCCTATGGCAATTGCGTTCAGGACAAAATTAACGATCCTGCACTTTGGGATGAGGATTACGATCAGGTAGACCCTGATGATCTTGAAGAGATGGATCTGCAATGGCAACTGGCCATGGTAACTCAGAGAGTTAAATGGTTCATCTAAAGAACGGGAAGGATCTCAACGTTAGTAACAATAAGATTGGATTTGATAAGTCCAAGGTTAAGTGTTACAACTGTCAGGGGTTAGGACACTTCGCCAGAGAGTGTCAGAGACCTAAAGTAGAGAACTACCAGGGACAGTATCAGAATCAATCGCAAGGGCGATATCAACCGAGTAATTCAACCAGTCAGGCGAATATAGCTGGTCTGTTATTGAATGTCACATCAGACAAACAGCTAGACGGAACTTATGACTGGAGTACACATCCAGAGTCGAACGCTAGAGCCTTTATGGCTGATGTGACTGAGACTGGAAGTGATGGAGCAGAGGAAATCACAGGGGACAGCGGTCAAAATGAAAGCAGTCCGATGTGGGTAGAAAAGTCAGCTGATCAGACAATTCTGGAGTTTGCCGCACAGATGGCCAACGTGGAATCAGATCATACCAAGGTAACTCTGAACTTTTCTCTTTTTCATGATTTATGTGTTTTATGTACCACGTCTAACGATAGGTTGAATTTAGTACTAGAATCACATCAAACCATATCTGCTCAAAATTAATCGTTAAAATCAGATAATGCTAGCCTAGTAGATATAAAGCAAGATCTTAGGGATAAGGTTAAGGCTGATGCACAAGATGTTATAGTTCTAAAGGACAAACTGAGCGAACAGTGTGTTAGGTTAGAACTAATGTATGAACATGTTGAGGCATTAACCAAGAAACTTAAATCCAAAGAAGTAGAGCTAGTCGAGTCTAAGGTAAAGGTAGCTGAGGTCAACAGTAAACTTGAAAAGTTTAGGAACTCATCTCTTAACCTAGGGAAAATCTTAGATGCACAGCGTCAGTCAAAGAAGCCTGTAGGTCTAGGATATCATGAGAGTCCTCCACCTTTCAAGGATAACTATGTACCTCAACCTCAGGAGAAAACTGATAAATCAGTTGAATCAGAGGAAATACCGGAACCAGTGTCTGAAATTGCTAATGAAAATGAGACTAAGGTGACTGCTAATAATATCAAGATTAAGAAAGTTAAATTTGTGCCATCCTCTAGTGATAAACCTGTAGGACAACACAAAATTGACTTTAATGATCAGGAGGATGAACCAGTCGCTATAGTTGAAACAAAAGAGCCAGACACTAGTGAGACACCAAAGTCAAAGGGCACACACAAAAAGTCATTTGACAGAATGTCTTGCTTTAGATGTCAAGAAAGGGGGCATGTTGCTTTTAGTTGTCCACATAGGAAAGTAGTTACTACACCTAAGACAGGAAAGCCAGAACAACTTAAGCCTTCTCCAAGTGTTGCAAGCACTAGTAGTTCTCAGAATACTGAGAAAACTGTGCAAGCTGCACCAAAATCTGCTGTAAAACAAATACATGTGTCAGGTCGACCAAAAGAGGTGATTAGGACTAATTCACCAAATAGAGTCTTTAATCAATCTAGGTCAGCACCACAACAGAATTATAGGAGTACCACACCTGGCAGAGCTTATACTCCGGTTAGGTCACACACTCCTGTAAGACATCAAACACCAGGTAGAACTCAGGGATATCAGACCGAAATGCATTATAATCATAACTATTCAAGAGCTCCACAGCAAATGCCTACACAAAGGCCGAGAGTGAACTTAAATCACTCTACACCACAATAGACTCCTATTCAAAGACCCAAGTCACCTGAAAGGAGAGATGGGTATTTGAAAGAGTTTAAGTATGTGGACGAGAATGGTATTACCAAGTCAGTTATGGCTTGGGTTCCCCGTGATAACTAACCTATTTTCATTCATGTGCAGGAGATAACTACAGGTCCAAACAACAAATTGTTCATCGACAGTGGTTGCTCCAGGCACATGACAGGGGAGAGAAGTCTACTTGCAGACTTCAAGGGAGGGAATCGGGGATTTGTATCATTCGCTGGCAATAAAGGAGGGAATATCACCGGTACTGGAGTGGTCACTAATGGGACTATAAAATTGGATCAAGTTTATCACGTTGATAAACTGGTTCACAATCTCATTAGTGTATCTCAAATCTGTGATAAGAAGAACTTAGTACTTTTCACTGATACTGAGGCGTTAGTGCTAAAACCGGGGTTCAAAGTACCTGAAGAGTGGATACTGATGAGGGCTCCAAGGAAGAATGACCTGTACATGCTTGACATTAACAAGCCGGAATCTTCAATGGGACCAATTTGTCTCCTATCTAAAGCTTCAGAGACTGAGTCGGTTTTATGGTACAGACGCATGGCACACTTGCACCGGAGAAAGATGAACTACATTACGAAAAATGGATTGGTGCAAGGTGTTCCTATGAAGAGTTTTCAGTTCGAGGATTAGTGTCTATCGTGCAAGAAAGGAAAACAACACAAGAAGTCACACAAGTCCAAGACTCAGAACTCCATCGCTGCCACATTCGATTTTGTTGCATATGGACCTCTTCGGACCAATCAACAAAATGAGTATAGGTGGTAGTTGGTACTGTTTAGTTATTACTGACGATTACTCACGTTTTTCTTGGGTTTTCTTTTTAGGTACCAAGGACGAGACGACTGCTAAGCTCATCGGGTTCTTAGACCAAGTGGAAAATTCTTACGGAACGAGGGTTAAACGAATTCGAAGTGATAACAGAACAGAGTTTAAAAACACAGTAATTGGTGTATATTGCCTATCAAAGGGCATAGTGCATCAATTTAGTGCACCTTATGAGCCACAGCAAAATGGGGTGGCCGAACGGAAAAACAGGATCTTGATTGAGGCAGTAAGGACCATGCTATCAGATTCAAAGCTTCCTACCATGTTTTGGGGGGAGACAGTGAATACCGCGTGCCATGTTTTAAACCGGGTCCGTACTGTCAAATCATTGAACAAAACCTGTTATGAAGTTTTGAATAAAAGGCCACCTAATTTAACTGGCTTAGAACCTTTTGGGGTACCATGTACTTTAATGAAAACAAAACATCAACCTAAGTTTGGTGAAAAGGCTGATGAAGGATACTTCCTAGGTTATGTGTCGAATTCACCAAATAAAAGGGATTTCAATAAATCAAATGGTACAATAGACATTGTTTATAACATTGAAGTCACAAGTTATACACATGAACCCCACACTGGTCCGGAATGGATATTTGATTATGACAAATTGTTTGAGTCATTTAACATTCCTTTGGATGAAAATGCAGGTACAATCGAAAAGGACATGTCGTCATTAAATCTTGATGACGAGGGTCATAGTTTTTTTAGGACCACTTTTCAATAAACATCTGAGCCTACATCAACTGAAGATAGATCTCCAGAAGTTACTGATTCTGATGCGCCTACAAACGAAAATCAGACTACAAATTCAGCCTCTGAAGACAGTGTCCATGAGGAAGAAAATGTGGAGTCTGAAGTCGTTCCCCCGTTAGGAGAGATAGGATCAAATTTAGGAAATAATCTGAGAGTTGACAAGATAGAGACATCTAGGACCAATAAGAATCATCCTATTGAGAGCATCATAGGAAGTCCTAATACCGGTGTGAGGACTAGGAGTAGTTTAAATAACAACACAGTGTTGTTGTTGATGATAAATTACTCCGAGGCCTTTCATACTTGCCTCTATTCATGTTTCATCTCGCAAGTAGAGCCGAAAAATGTGGAAATGACACTAAAAGACAACTCTTGGGTTGAAGCGATGCAGGAAGAACTGTCACAGTTTAGGAAACTAGAAGTGTGAGAGTTAGTTCCGTTACCTCGAGGAGAAATAGCAATAGGAACCAAATGGGTTTTTAAGTGCAAAAGAGATGATCGGGGTATAGTCACTCGCAACAAAGCAAGACTGGTAGTAAAGGGTTTCAACCAAGAGGAAGGAATCGATTACAATGAAGTGTTCGCGCCAGTGGCAAGGCTTGAAGCAATCCGTTTGTTTCTGGCTTTTGCTTCCTTCAAGGGTTTTAAGGTTTATCGGCTAGATGTTAAGAGTGCTTTCCTTTATGGGAAAGTGAAGGAACTGGTATATGTGGAACAGCTGCCCGGGTTTACAGATCTGAAATATCCAGACAGAGTATATCGACTAGATAAGGCTTTTTATGGATTGCATCAAGCACCGAGGGGGTGGTATGAGACTCTATCCACCCATCTTTTAGAAAACGGGTTTGAAAGAGGGAGAATAGACAGTACTCTGTTCGTGAAGCGAAAAGGAGAACATTTCATCTTGGTACAAGTGTACGTCGATGATATCATTTTTGGATCATCAGACGAGCAAATGTGCACTGACTTTGAAAAGGTGATGAAGTCAAAGTTTGAGATGAGTGCAATGGGTGAGTTAAACTTCTTTCTGGGTTTGCAAGTCGAACAGAGGAAGGAGGGCATGTTTATTCACCAGACGAAGTATGTCTATGACATCTTAGAGCGCTTCGGGATGGAAGGAACCAAGCTGACAGCTCACTTCAGCACGCCGATTCAAGTGAATCACAATCTCGGACCGGGTACAGAAAGTGATACCGATGTGGATCCGACGTTATACCGGGCCATGATTGGGTCACTTATGTATTTAACTGCTTCTAGACCTGATATAATGTTTGCTGTTTGTATTTGTGATAGGTTTCAAGCTAATCCGAAAAATATGCACATGAAAGCTGTGAAGCGGATTCTACGATACCTCAAGTCGAAACCGAAGCTGGGACTTTGGAATCACGCGGAGGGCGATCTGGAATTGGAGGCGTTCACTGATTCAGACTATGGAGGATGTAGCTTGACTCGCAAATCAACAACTGGAGGTTGTCAGTTCCTAGGAGGGAGACTCGTTTCCTGGCAATGCAAGAAACAGACCTCGGTAGCCGTGTCAATGTGCGAGGCCGAATATGTTGCTGCTGGTAGTTGCTGTTCACAGGTTCTGTGGATACAACAACAATTGCGGGATTACAGTTTGACTTCTACTCATACTCCTATTAGGATAGATAACCAGTCAACAATTGCAATAACTAATAATCCAGTTAAACATAATAAAACCAAGCACATAGACATAAGACACCATTTTATACGTGATTGTGCTGAAAAGAACTTAATCAAGCTCGTAAAAGTGGCAACGGATGATAATAATGCAGATTTATTTACCAAAGCTTTTGATAAGTCACGTTTTGAGTATTTAATTCAACTAAACGGAATGCGTAATTCAGAGTGAGTTGACCTTAGTTGAGTTTATTTTCTTTTATAGCAGTAGCTTTTCTTTCTATTTATAGTAAGTATTAGTAAACTTAGGATATTTTCTTTTTATAGTAAGTTGGTAGGTTATTTTATTTTCTTACTCTTACTTATGAAAACCAAAAAAAAAAAAGAGAAA
The DNA here is from genome assembly GCA_020465985.1 of Centrapalus pauciflorus. Classification (NCBI taxonomy): domain Eukaryota; kingdom Viridiplantae; phylum Streptophyta; class Magnoliopsida; order Asterales; family Asteraceae; genus Centrapalus; species Centrapalus pauciflorus. The sequence goes on from JAANYP010000785.1 coordinate 220,827, forward strand.
ACCATAAAAAGTTCAAAAAAAGAGAATATTAGAAAATGAGTTATGTCTTAGATACATAGGTTCAAAGTGACGAAAATTAGCACAGTTTTTACAATCTCTAAGTGTTTAGCTTTCACACATAATACACCTAAAAACCTAAGTGTTATACATTATCCAGTCTGATATGTTGGTAGGCATAATACATATAGGGAGTCCCAAGGCTAATAAAATATTCAAGAAAAAGTCAGACGTGTCACTAACTTAGATGTATGACCAATTGGTCTTAATTTTATGTTAGAGACATACAGACATTGATTTTAAATGATGTATGCAAACTTTCTGGGGATGTATAGCAACATCAGATACATCTTAAAGAGATGGAAAGAATAGAAAAATCATACTAAGTTAAGAGTCAAAACAAGTAACTCTGTTGTACGTAAGTATAGACCTGTTGCCTCTGGTTTGACTCGAGTTAGCAAGATAAGTCGCTTTGTTGTACGTCGGTACAGACCTGTCACCGCTGTCTTGCTAGCTTTAAAAATAAACCTTAAGACAAACTAAGACACTTTGTTGTGTGTTAATACAGACCTGTGTCCGATGTTTGCCTTTTAAAGAAAGTTTGCAATACCAAAAAGTTATAATCATTGTGTGTATGCCTTGATCATAAAAGTATGTCTAAGTATGAGTCACGTAAGGTAATTTCTTGATAAATAAAAAGGCCAAGAGATATTCCGAAATGTAACGTGTTTAAAGGGAAAATAATACCAACAATCGGATAGAAATGTATGTCACGACAAACAATCAAAGGAATCAAAAATTCCTAAGTGTGAATGTTTGAATACTGAAAGTGCGTATTTGACACCGCTATCTGATTGAACCTTTCTTTGACTATACTCGTCAAAAATATTCTGTTAAGTGTTAAGTATAGGTTGTAAATTTTAAATTTAAGATAGATTAGTCTAAGTTTAAGTTTTTGTTCAAGATTTTAATTTTTACTTTATTAATTTAATTTATTTTATTTTATTTTTACTTCAATTTTATTTTTATTTTTAAATTTTACTTTTTAATTTTTTTTTAAAAAAAGGTCAAAGTTACTGAGGGTGCATTCTTAGTTGAATAAAATAAACACTACGTGAAAATCTTGTGCTTAGGGTAATTGATTTGGAATAGTTTATTCCGTTACACGAAAAAGTTGAAGAAGTGGAAAAAGTTGAATTTAATTCAAAGATTTTCAAAATTTTCAAGTTAAATTCGAGTTCAAAGCAAAATCGAATGTATATTCGAATTTGGCAGTGACTTCGAATTTGGCATTTAATTCGAACATGGTCACAAACTTGAATATGGTCATTTCTCCTGACCGTGAGCTGCCTGAAGCTCAGGCATTCCGCCAGATGGTGGATTTTTTGGCCGCTTCAAGGGTTTCGTATGCCCTTTCACATAACGTTCAGATTGTGCTGCCATATGTTCGTGAATTTTGGGACCATCTGCAGGTCGATTGTACAGTTACTCCGACTGTATTAAGGACCAGGATAGCGGGACAGCCCCTAGTGGTTTCAGCAGATGTTCTACGCAGAGTGTTGCAGTTGGGTTCTTCAGAGTAAGAAGCTGGGCCATAAACTTTCCATTAGCAGTTAGGCAAGCTGCGTTCATAAGAATGGGTTATAGCCTGGATGTGGCTAAGTCATCATATATGAAGAGCGGTTTAATCGGGCAGTGGAGATATCTTGCACACGTCTTCATGGTGTGCTTTGCTCCGAAGAATGCAGGATTTGATTATATTGTGTCGAAGATTCAGTCGGGAATGATCACGTTAGTATACAGTCAGAGGTTCAGCTATTCAGAAATGTTCTTTGCAGAGTTTGTTCATCAGATAACAGCTCCAGCACGAGAAAGACTTTTGTTGTACCCGCGGTTCGTGATGATGTTGATCCGACATTTCCTGTCGAATCTACCGTAATTACCTGAGATTCAAAGTGTCGCTGTAATTGACAAAAGAATATTTGCAGATTGCTAAGCATACAGAGGTGCATTGGCTAGAACAGTGGAGGCACCACTTTTTGGTGCAGTGGTTAATCCCGATTTTCAAGCCCCTGAAGGTGCCAACTGGGCCGGGGAAGTTCAAATACCGCTATAGCCACAACAACAACAGCCACAGCCTAGGCCTCAACAACAACAGAGAAGGAGGCAGAGACCATCAGTTCGACAGACTCAGGCTTCTAGGCCTTCATCAAGCAACATGCAGGAGCCAGAAGAAGCTGGTCCTTCAAGTGTCGCCCCCGTAACTGATCTGCGGGTGGAAACATTTGATGAAATATGGGCACAAGGACCTCATGCAAATGAAGAGATCACGTCTGAGCTTGTTGGGAATATTTTGGAGCCTCCAACCGGGAAAGAAGATATCTTTAGGCATATAGAGGAATATATGCCTGAGGAAGCAGGTCAAGCTGAGTCGACATCTGAATCTGAATCAGAAGAAGTAGAAGAGATTGAAATTGAGGAAGAGACAGTAGACCCGTCTATCCAAATACGCACATATGGATCCCGAATAACGGTGATAAATCCAGAGGCAGAGAAAGAAGAGTGTCCAGGAATTCGGATGAGGATGATTTCGATTTTGAGGTTGAAGATATTACTCCTTTGGTGCCTAGGCATAGGGCCAAAAGGCATCATTTTATGCAGGGAGCTTCATCGGCCTCTACTTCTGAGCCAAATATTCCAACCGCTCAGCCATCAGCTCAAACATCCATTCCACCACCACCACCACCTGTTCAAACATCCATTCCCTCACCAATCATTCCGACACCCATCCAATCCATTCCATCCACCTCATCAACCTTCACTGACAATCAACGGTTTTCTGAGCTCAGAAGCAAGGTTGACTTCCAACAAGTCCAAATTCTTCATCTGACTAAAGCCATCGGCGAGATACAGGCCCATAATGCAAATTTTGACAAAAAGAATGTAGAGTTGAAGAAATTTGTTGAAAAGATTGAAGAAGAGAATCTTGAGCTGAAAACGTTTGTTGCAGATCAGGCTGCAGAAATCCGCACGATGAGATCCCTTATTGAGCAATTAATGAAAAACCTACAGGCTCACGGGGAGACAAGTTGCAGGGATTCTGAGGAGCAGAGAAGGGGAGATGATGACGAAGGCAATGATCCCGATGCACCTAAAGAGAGTGAGCCAGTAGATTTTTCTGCTGCTCAACATGATGAAATTCAGGGGGAGCCAAGTCAGAGTGGAGCTGAAGGAGGAGAGGCGAGTTCGTCAAAGCTTATGGAGAGCGACATGAATGAAATCATTGAAGCTCTGATGAATATTGAGGAAGAAGTTTTAGATTTTGACTTTGAGGATGAGATGGAAGATCTGGAAGAAGGAGAATTTGTGCCAGAAGATATAGTTGATTGGAAATCTGATGAGGAGGTTGTGGAAGATGAAGATGACCACGTAGATGAAGTAATCATTAAATCACAACCTATCACAGAACAATATGTGCATAACGTTCAAAATGTAATCGATATAGATGATATCAAATTGGCCTCCGTGAACGATTCAGATCTGGAGGAAGCTGAAAAAGAGCCAAGCCGAGCTGAACTGTTAAACCTTTGGTTCCGTAAGGAAGAAAAGAAAGCAGAGCCAAAGATGAAGAAGAAGATGAGAATTCCGAGGGCAGAAAATCTCTCAGGAGGTATTATCAGTCGATTCTTCGACAGAGAAATGCAGCTTTTCATTCTGAAGAGGAGAGATGGACTCCAGTACCTGAGGCGTACGCTTAAAGTTTTTAACACATTGCCGAAGGTAGAAGTGAAGGAGTTAGGTTGGAAAGAATTGATCAACATTGGAGATGACCCTTATGCTGAAGTAATCGCAAAGATAATCAGAAGAGAGGGTAGAACTGGAAAGTTTGAAAAACTCAAGACGAGGTCAGGAAAGAGAGTTGAGGATGAGTCAAGGATAGATCCTCATACTGGAAAGCCATGGGCTAAAATGGTTTACAAACCTGTCAGATGCTTGAAGAAGGTGCCAATGAAATCGATGCCACAGAATGTTTTAAGCAACATGAAATGGTGGTATGTCGACAATGATACAGCTGAAGCAGTCATGGAAGATACAGAAGACAAAGTTATTTTGCGAGTGTATGATCCATTACACCTTATAAACCTATCGAAGGACGACCTGAAGAAGCTGAATGATCAACCTATCTTCTTTCATGAAGGATGGAGGTCTGACGCCAGGAAGTACCAGAAGGTAGTAAAAGTATGTATAGATGCAGGTCTATATGCAGGTAGCGGTCTATATGGTTCTAGTACTTAATCAAAAGGTAAATAGTTAGAAGCTATCGTCAAGGGGGAGTCTGTTGGTACACCCTGTGTGACGATAGCAGTCTAAGTATAGTTGGCATTTTGTGTAAGTCAATTTACGTAATATTGAATATTGGCTAGTGTTTGACATATATGATTTTGTGTGTTTGATATTTATTGTTTGTATGTTTGAACTTGGTGTAACGTAATACAAGAAGTTCAAACATAAAGTTCAAAGATTAATTCAAACATAAGTTAAAACATATGTTCAAATAGAAGTTTGATAGTGAAATTCGAATTTACACATAAATTTGATTTTGTACTTAAGGCAATTTCAAATTTCTCAAGAGGACAAATTCGAATGGGCCTTGGGCCTGTTTCGAGTTTGTCATATGACAAACTCGAATTGGTCAGTATAATTAAGGATTAACTCGAATAATTATTAGACTTTTGCAGAATTTCGGAGAGTAATTAAGCAAAGGCAATCTCGAGTTTACGAGTAATCAGAGAGTGTTTTCGGAGAGAATCATCGTGTAGGTACGTTCGTCGTCGTTTGTATAACGCCATGGTAGTCTCCATGTTCCGTGCGTGTGATCTTACAGTCAAGCCGCTAACGAGGATTCCGCACTCGTTGGACGGTGTCGCGTCCAGATAGATCCGTGAGTTCAAGACCTTACATTTGATCTTGGTTATATATGTTTGATCTTGTTTGTGTTTGATGTTTACTTAAGTTCAAAGATAAGTTCAAACATAAGTTCAAAGATAAGTTCAAAAATAAGTTCAAAGATAAGTTCAAAAGCAAGTTCTAAGACAATTTCAAGAATAAGTTTAAAGGCTAGGGTTTGAACTTAGTAAAGCTAAGTTCAAACGTATAGTGGACAAGTTCGGGGGCTTGGGCCTAAACGAACTTGTCTTCCTAAACGAACTTGTCTGAGCTAAGTTCGAATTTAACCTCTATAATTAAGAGTTAATCAGTTAGAAATAGGGACTTTTTCAGAAATTAGAGTTCAGAGCTCGTATAGTGCACATACGAACTTGTAAGATTTCAGAGAGTCGTTTCGAAGAAATACAAGTGTCGGGTCGTTCGTCGTAACGTCTATCATTGTTTTCGTCTCCAGGTTTCCGTCTGTGCGATCGATCTGTTAAACCCCTAACGAGGATTCTGCACTCGTTGGAAGGTGTTGCGTCAAGATCAAATCCTTAGGTAGGTGACCTTACAGAAATGAAATTACAACATTGAAGTAAAGTAAAAGATCAGTTTATATATACTGATATTGATTGTAAACAACACATGTTCTTACAAAAGTACAACTAATGTACTAAAGTAGATTACAACTGATGTAATAAGAAAATTACATCTAATGTAATGAAGTACAATATATGTACAGAAATAAGTTTCAACAAATTTGGACTGTTGATGGTGCGAGCAAATAATGGCCAGTCTGTCCAACTAATGGACAACTTCCATTCTTCAACTACTCTGCAATAGATGGACCTCCAAGCTGATGACGTCTTTCTTCAAACATCTATTCAAAATGCTCCATGGTTTCATCAATCTCTTTTTCATATCCCATAAACATGAAGTCACGGTGTTGAAGCTCTCCTCTCTCATAGAAGCCTTTCAGCTGTTCCCAGATAGCTGCTCTCCATCTTGAAGACTGTTTGAAGGAGTTGGCGAGTCTGAAAGCTATAAGCTACTTAAGACGAACCTTATGCAGATCAGATGCTCTCTGGAAACACTTTTTCTTTGTTAGGGGATCTACAAAAAATACCCCAAACTCAGGCTCTTCTATAAGCTTGTCTTTTTCAGGTTCCACTCCTCTGGGCAGGCTGTGATTCATTCCTTTGATCTCAACAGCTAGAATGCCTTGATCAAGCATAATCAGGAGTTCTTCCAGCTCAGTATCCTTCCTTTTTCTCCCAGGCTTGATCTTGGGTTCGACCATTGAGGTACCCTTAATTTGATCTTCAGGGATCAGGCCCAAGTGTTTAACTCATTCAATCAGCGTCTTGACATATGTCCTAAAAGTCTTGGCTGTTTCAGATTTAGACTGACTCAGGGCAACTGCCAGTTCAACCCACTCTCTGTACCCCATGCAAGCAACATCAGTGTGTTCATATGCTTCCAGTTCTGGGCCTTCAGCACCTAGCCTGGTTATCTGGATCTTCCACAATTTGCCTTTCTTTGAAATGGGGACAACTTTGACAATTGTTTCCTTGGCAAGCCTTCTATTGGAAACATCAAAGAAATTCTTCCTTGCTAAGTTGTCAAAGTGTGTTTGTGCTCTTGCTGAGGAGGATGCTGACTTTGATTTCATCATAGAGACCTGAGCACCCTTTCCTTTTTCTTTTTTTTTTCTCGGTTACTGACTCATTGGCAGTCTCTAGCAGTTTCCTTTGAACATCCAAGGAAGGCATTTAAAATTTTCTTGCCTCCTTGTATGCAAAGGCCTTTGCAGCTTTAGCAGAGGCTTGTTCTCTCGTTAGCCTTTCTAGAATCTGAAGCTTCTTTTCTTTGAATTTATAATAAGTCTCCATAGGGAGACCCATGTCTTTGGCCTGAGCCTTATCAAAGTTGTGTTGAGCAGCCTTGAGATAGTCAGTGTCGACTGAGGCTTTTCTCTTTCCTTTAGCTATTGTGGTTATGACAACTTCAGTTTCCTCTTACTCTTCTTCTTCAGTTTGCTCCAAGATCAGATGTCTCAATCTGCTTGGCCTGTCCCCAGGGATGGATTCCTCTCCCTTAGATGGTGCAGGGTTTGGAGATCCAGCCTGAGTAGGCTGAGCAGCTTCAGTAGTTTTTGAAACATCTTTAGCAGGACCTGTTTGGGAAAGAGCTGCTGCTTGTCCCACGGATGCTGAATTCTCCTTAGAGGGAGATGAAGATTTCTCCCCCTTAGACTTGGTCTTTGAGGCATATAACTTCTCCCCCTTTGAAGGAGATGGCACAGAGCCTTCAACAATGTGGCAGCCTGAAGGAAAGAATCCAGCAGGCTGGGCAGCAGTTTTGGCAGCAGGTTTGGAACCAACAAGGCTATGCTTTAAGAAAGCCAAGTTGTCCCTAACCCTCTGCAAGTTGGGTAACACAGGTTTGAAGAGAGGTATAGTGGGAAGTAGCAAGGGATGAGAGCTGAGCAATATCTTCCCTGTCAGAAGATGGGAACACCAAAGTTTGAAGCTGTGCAAGATTGATTTCAAGAGAATCTTGCATATGATCAAAGTTTGACGACACAGAATTGGACAGAGAGACCACTAAGGTGTTCTAGCTGGCAAGAGTGGAAGGGAGAGTATTTGTGCAAGTGTCAAGAAGAGCTGACAGCTGTTGGGAAACAGCTGACAGTAAGGACATAGAGTCCTGTTGGGAAGAAAGAATTGATGAGAGGGTGGAGGATAGTGTTTCCTGCTGTGCAGTGAGTGCAAGCAGCTGAGAGAATTTATCAGCTTGGGGAACAGGGGTTGGAAAAGAAGCCCTGAACGAATCAAGGAACCCCTGAAGCTGAGCAGACACAGAGTCTGATATGATAGAAGCTAGGGAGGTCATGGAATTTTCCAAAGAACCAACTTTGTTGGCCAGCAAAGACAAATGATCTTTTAAAGGAAGATCATTGGGGGATGGAGGAGTATGGTTTGATTGTTTAGATTGGGTAGATGGTGAGGAATGTGGGGGTGAAGGAGAGGATGTAGGAGTTTGTGGATTGGTGGGGGAAGGCAGGGAGACTTTGGAGAGTAATTCCATAGCGTGGGCATAAGTAAGATGCCCAGTTTGGAAGGGTCAAGGGAACCTTCAGCAGAGGCTATATCTGCATCATGAGGTGAAGTGGTAGGAGTTGGTGGCCTTTCAGATGCTGCTTGTATTGTAGCACCTTCTTCAAGACCTGGAGTGGTTTTCTCAGTAGTACCTTGGTTTTCAGGCACCTCTTCATGGGGAGAAGGGATGTGCATTTCAACATCATCAGTGGTGAAACGTGATGGTGGAATGTGCACTTGGGGTGCAGCCTCACCAGAGGGATGGTGTATTCCCTCAGGTTCATCAGCCTGGGTTTATGGTCCTTCAACAGCTGTTGAGTGTAGAACAGCTGCATCACTAGGAGTAGAAGTTTGAGGCTGATCTGTTGGATAGTTTGTTCTAGCAGCTTTGGCACCTTGTGCAGACTCAGATGGTGTAAGAGAAGTATGAAGTTGAGAATTTGTGGACTCAGTATGGAGTAGAGTGGACTCCTATCTTTCAATATCCTCAGCCTCTTGGGAGGCTGGGATAGTGGATGTGATAGTCTCCTTTTGTACAACTGGTTCTTGTTGGGAGGAACCACAGGGTCTAGGCTGACTCTGGGTGGACTCTTTTTGGAGTGAAGCCTGCTCCAAATGTGCTGAACTTTCTCTGAAAATAGGAGAGGCAGCAGGGGTTGCTTCTTTTTCAACTGAGTCCTGTTGGGAGGGGTCAGAGGGGCTAGTTAGGGATGATGGTTTCTTTTTGGCTAAGGATTTGCGTCGGTTATATGATTTGAGGGATGAAGTGGAAGATGGATGTTGTAGGGAAGAGATGAGGGGTTCTGTTTGGACTGGAGGTGAGACTGGGTCAGAAACAGGAGGGTTAATCTGTTCCATGGTCTCAGGTGTCACAGAGGCACCAGCCACAAAGGCTTAAGGTTCAACAAATGAACTAGGGTGAGAAGTCTGATCCCCCTTAGCCACTGAGGCTGATGGGACAGACTTAGACTTAACTGTTTTAGCCTTCTTGCGAACAGGCTCAGCTTCAGTCGATTTCAAGCCCCGTTTTACCAGCTTGGGCATGGATTTGGATTTTTCAGTAGGAGCAGCCACTGGATCCACCCTCACAGCAGAGGGTCCTTCCACCAAACCAAGTAACCTCCTCATTGGTGTTGACGGAGGAGGTTCATTGGCAAGAACTGGGGTGTAGAACACTCTATTTCCTATAACAGGAATTGCTGCAACTGACAAGTATTGTTGAGAAGTATAGAGAGGCTCACCACATACATGTTTTGTCAAGATCAAAATCACTACCTAAGATTAACTGGTTTGAATCAATCAGAGTATAAAACCAATAACACTGTATTGAATCAAAGTCCAATTAAGAAGTTTTTGGAATAACACTTAACTATTTTAAGAAAAGCTTTCAAAAACAAATAACACATAAATATAATCAAAAGTCAAATCTTTTGTATTGCCAAACTCGCTGATTACAATCACCTCTAATCTGTTTGATTAGACGAAGAACACAGACTGTTCTTAGGGTTTTGTAACCTTAGAGGCCTATGAAAACTTAATCAAAAAGCAATTACAACTAAATCAAAACATGTACGTACAGGCTTACAATATAAAAACCTATTCTATCTATATATAAAGCCTTCTGATTTGTTTCCTTGAAAAACTCTGATTTCTCTGGTAGTAGATATGCATGAATCTTCGAATATAAATCTCTTCCTGAATTTCAGCACTTTCTGTTTATTAAACTGTTGAGCAGCTTGAACTTGAGCACTGGCAGCTTGAAGTTTTGAACTAGAAGCTCGAACTTACTCAACTAACAGCTTGAACTTTGTAATTACACAGAAAATCTACTAACAGTTTGAGAAATCTAACTAACATCTTGACATACTTAGAATATCTCCTAACAATCTCCCCCTAACTTAAATTCTTTACACAAGACTTTAATTTTTTTGTACAAATAAGGAAATAAAACAAAGTAAAACTGTTATCTACAAACTAAGGCATCCAAAAACTTACAGTTGTGAAAGTTTCTGCTTTATTGCCTTTATGAAATCTCTTTTCATCTCTTCTTTATCACAGTAAATCTTCACTGAGCTTATTTAGAGCAACCATGCTTTTGGCAGATCAAAGAACTCAAAATTTAAGAACATGATGGATCCGTTTGCAAATTTGAGTCTATATGTCTTTGATTTCACATATAAATCAACTTGTACAATCTTCATATCCTTAGCAGCTTCTATGTCTCCTCTGATAGATTTTGGGTCAAAAATGCTTTTAAGATCTTTTACACTTTGCTTAACCCAAACAAGTGGAGACCTAGACTGAATAACAGTTCCAATATGATGCATTTGTGTCAGCTCATCTCTGTTCATCCTCTGTACTAGGTGACTATGCTCTTGTATTCTTCCTCAGGACCAGCTTCTCTTTTGATTACAAACTGATATTTTAAATCAATGTCATCCATTGACTTAGCATACTAGTAGGTAATAGGAGGCTTGGAGAAGTCATGCTGATCGAGGGTCTTTTCAATTTCCATTACCTTCTGCAACTTATGTTCAGACAGCACTCTTTTCAGCCGATCAAGCTTTGCTTGTTGAATTGCTTCAGATTGAGGATCATTAGCAATAGTTTAAACAGGAGGAGGAGGATCACTGACACCAGTTTGAACTAGTTCTTGTTGGCTTTGGACTTGTTGGGAGACTTTGGCTGCTTTCTGTTTTTCCATCTCTTTGTCATGTAAGTCTTGCAGCTTTTCTGTTGGCCATGACTGAGCCATTATCCTTGGAATTCCAACTGATGCAGAGAAGTTTATCAAAAATTTTCTGTGTTCTGCCTTTGAATGCCCTGTTGGCATTTTCCTTTTCTTCTGATTCTGCTTGACCACAAACCCTCTTAGATAATCACCTAGGGTTTCATCATCTTTCATTTGAGCATGAGTTTGCTGGTCTAAGAGATCATCCTGTTCTTCTGCTAATTTTCTGGCTAATTCAGCATCATGAGCAACCTGGGCTTCTTTAGAGGAGAATTTAATCTTTGGAGATTCAATTAGTAAGCCTTTGCACTTTTCTCTAGAAGCAGATGCTGTGGATTGCACTGTACTGACAGGATCCTAAGTTTCTTCTCTAATAACAACTCCAGTTGTTCTGATAGGGGCATCTTGAGTTTCTAGGCTAACAGCTTGAGTAGTTGTTGGGACTGTTAGCCTAGAATCTGGGACTGTTGGAGCAGAGGTTGAAGCTGTTTGGACTGAAGTAGGGATCTCCTAATTCTCCCCCTTTTTGGATGCATTGGTTTGGCCAGGAGGACCTACAACCTTTGCAATTAGGGTTCGAACCATCTTCTCAATTTGAATAATCTTATTTCCACATAGGGGTGAACCCTTGATGAAAATAATCCATTCTTTGATGTTGAGCTGCTATTGTCTGTTGCAGAGCTGTGATTTGTGCCCCCTGTGTAGCAATAAGGGACTTGTAATGTTCCAATATGGCTACAATAGGTTTCAGCTGAGGATCTGTCAATATCATGAGTTGCAGACTAGCCTCAAGATCATCAAATGAGAGTGGTATTTGAGATCTATCATTGACATGAATTCCAGAAGCAGAAACATCTGGGACCCTTTATTCTTGGTACTAGGGACTTCCAGGAGGTGCTGGCACACCCTCTGTTGCCATGGGAGTGGTCTTAGTGATGTTGACACTGTCATGTGCCTCTTGTGTAGAGACATCAGTAGAGTCAGCCACAAACCCCATATGGACATCCTCTGATGGGATGGCCACCTCCAAATTGAGGGTGGGAGTGTCCTTAGTGGGTTCCCTTTGGATATTCTGTGTAGAAGTGTCCTCCTGCACAGGGATATTTTGCTCTGGTGTTAGGGCAGAGGAGGAATGAGCTTTTCAAACCCTTTGTCTTTTGTATTGTATGAGTGTGGGGAGTGGGGATGTAGGTGTGATAGTAGGAGCAGATGGAATATTTGTATCTTGAGGAGTGAGTTGGGGTCCTGGGGGTGAAGCTGTGATAGATGGCTGAGCCTGCTCAGGACCCTCTCCTCTGTTTATTGGATTGATGCCCAGCATTGCAGAGGGCAATGAGACATCTACATTCAAAAAATTGGCACTAGGTTTTAAAAGTCTTTTTATTGATGGTAAAGAGTGCCTATGGGAAACATGTATCCTTTTATGTATATTAAAATTATTGCAATATCTTGCAATTATTTCAGCCAAATCATGGATACATCAAAAATTTCCCATTCTTTAGGGCATGATGCCTTAACATCCCCTGAATAATCATGTTTGAAAACTTAAACTGTTGGCCCGTTGATAAGCACACCAAGGCAGTGGCTATATTTGAAGAAAATTCTGACCAACTAGTTCTTTTAGGGCTTATATACTGTTGTATAACATGCACAAGATATTACCATTTAGGGGCAAAATGTGCTTTAAAGAAAGTAAATGAATCAGTAGGGCCCCTATACCCTATTGCAAAAAGTCCTTCATGTAATGCAGTAAGGGATAAATCGGATATACCTGCGGCATCTTGAATATGCAAGTGTTGGCGGATGGTTTCCTCAGTAACAGAAATAGTGTTGCCATCGATTGTGGATGTCAAAGAGGTGACTCCATTGATGGTTTTGACTGAGGCAGATTTCCAGAACTGCTCTATATGAGATATATAAATGGTAGGATTGACAGTGAGGGCATGATGGATATGGGAACTTCGAAGGAAGTCCATCATGACATGGAATGGTTGAAGGTCAGTATGTTTGAGGGAATAAGGGAGATAGTTGTGCTCTTTGACAAACTCCATTGAAAATCAAGACGGTGATTTAGGGTTTGAGAGATTTGTGTGTGAATCTGTAAGGTCTACACACTACGGATCTATCTAGACGCTAGACCGTCAACGAGTGTGGAATCCTCGTTAACGGGTTGACGGAAACAACTCTCACTCGGAACACGGAGACTATCAATAAGCTGTACGAACGACGACGGACGCACCTACGAATTGATTCTCTCCGAAACAACACTAAAAACTCTGATAAACTCGAAATCGCCTTTTGCTTAATCTCTCTCGAAATCCGCAAAAGTCTCCTAATGATTCGAGTCTGTCCCTAATTATAGACGACCATTCGAGTTTGTCATGGGCCAAACTTGAATTAGGCCCAAGGCCCATTCGAGTTTGTTCCCTTGACACTCTCGAATCTACCTTATGATGTACATTCGAATCTGCCTAAGGAATACATTCGAATCTGTCATAGATTCGAATGCCAATCCTTAGTGAATCCGAATTTACTCTTTCACCTATTTAACTTAGTATTGAAGCTTATGTTTTTAACTTATACTTGAATTTATCTTTGAACTTTATGTTTGAACTTCTTGTAATACATTACATCAAGTTCAAACATACAATCAATAACTATTACATAAACCAAAATGCTAGATCGCTTAGACTGCTATCGTCACACAGGGTGTACCAACAGACTCCCCCTTGACGATAGCTTCTAACTATTTACATCTTGATTAAGTACTAGAGCTATATATACTACTACCTGCATATATACCTGCATCTATACATACTCTGACTACTTTTTGGAACTTTCTGGCTTCAGATCTCCATCCTTCATGAAGGAAGATATGCTGACAATGAAGCTTCTTCAGATCGTCCTTTGATAAGTTTATCAGATGTAGAGGATCATATACTCGCAAAATTACTTTGTCGTCAGAATCCTCCATTATTGCTTCAGCAGTTTCATTGTCAATGTACCACCACTTCATGTTGCTCAAAATATCTTGTGGCATCTTCTTCATTGGCACCCTTCTTAAGCATTTAACAGGTTTGTAAACCATTTTCGCCCATGGTCGTTCTGTATGAGGATCTATTCTTGAAGTATCCTCGACTCTTTTTCCAGACCTCGGTTTGAGTCTTTCAAACCTTCCAGATCTCCCCTCTCGTCTGATTATCTAAGCGATCACTTCAGCATAGGGATCATTTCCGATATTGATCAACTCTTTCCAGGCTAACTCCTTCACCTCTACCTTCGGCAATGTGTTGAATACTTTAAGCTTGCGCCTCAGGTACTGGAGACCATCTCTTCTCTTTAGAATAAAAAGCTGCAGTTCCCTGTCGAAGAACCAGCTAATAATACCTCCCAAGAAGTTTCCTGCACCTGGAATCCTCATATTCTTCTTCATTTTTGGCTCAGTTTTCTTCTCTTCCTTGTGGAACCATAGATTTAACAATTCAGCTCTGCTAGGCTCTCTTTCAGCCTCCTCCAGTTCTGAATCATCTACCGAAGCCAATTTGACGTCATCAATATCTATTACATGTTGATCATTTTGCTCATATTGTTCTGTGACAGGCTGTGATTGAATGATTACTTCATTTACATTATCGTCTTCATCTATCACATCCTCTTCATCAGACCTCCAATCGGCAATATCATCTGGAACAAACTCTCCTTCTTCTAGATCTTCTAAATCCTCTTCAAAATCGAATTCGAGTTCTAGAGGATCTTCATCAATTTCCATCAAAGCTTCAATTATCTCACGAACTTCACATTCTGTGGCTTTGGATGAACTGGCCTCTCCTCCTTCAGCTCCCGATTGACCTGGCTCCCCCTGAGTTTCAGCATGCTGAGCAGCAGAAAAATCTACTGGCTCATCTCTTTGTGCACTGGGATCATTGTCGTCGTTATCAACATCATTATCTTCATCCCTGGGCAGCTCTACTTGATCACGGTAGCTTGTCTCCCCCTGAGCCTTTAGATTTTGCAATAATTGCTCAATCAGGGAGCGCATCGATCGTATTTCAGCCGCTTGATCAGCTACAAAGGTTTACAGCTCCAAGTTATCTTCCTGAACCTTGCCCACAATCTTCTTCAGCTCGGCATTCTCGATATCTAGATTGACATTATGCTTTTGTATTTCACCGAGAGCCGTTGTCAACCCAAAGATTTGAATTTGTTGGAAATCAACTCTGCTCTTCAGCTCAGAAAACCTTTGATTCTCCATGAAGGTGGATGAAGTGGATGGAATGGATTGTATTGGAGTCGGAATGATTGGAGATGGCATGTACGGTTCAACGGGTGGTTGTGGTGGTGGTATGGTAGTTTGAGCGGATGGAGGCTGAGGAATTTCTGGCTGAGCAGTAGAAGCTGAGGTAGCTCCCTGCATAAAACGGTGTCGTTTAGCCCTTTGCCTTGTTATCAATGGAGCTACTTCTTCTTCCTCAAAATCAGAGTCATCAGACTCCCTTGACGCTCGTCGCCTTGTAGCTTCTTCAGTCACCACTAACCTCGATCCATATGTTCCTATCTGGACATATGGTTCCTCGGTTACAGTCTCTGGAACTTCAACCTCAATCTCTTCCATTTCTTCTGATTCAGTATCGGAGGATGTCCTGTCATTATTAGCTTGCTCAGGTTGATACTCTTCAATCTGCCTAAACACATCTACTTCTCCCTCTGGAGGCTTCAATAATTCTCCAATTAGTTCAGCAGTTATTTCCTGATTTGCATTAGGACCGGCTGCCCAAATCTCTTCCAATGTTTGTGCGATCGGATCGGATTCAATTGGTGCATTTGAAGGCCCAGCCTCTTGTGGCTATTGAAGTTGACTAGTAGAAGGCCTATTTGCTTGAGTTTGACTCGCTGAAGGCCTTTGGCGTCTCCTCTGTTGCTGAGGGCGCGGTTGTTGCTGTTGTTGTTCTAGCTGTCGTTGCTGAACTTCCACCTCACGTGCCCAATTGGCATCATCAGGGGCGACAAAGTTCCGGTCGATTACAACCCCAAACAAAGGTCGCTCTACCGGGACCACTAACCTTCCTCTATGAGAGGAGAAATCAGCAAAAATCCTCTTATCGATAACCGCTACGCTTTGAATGTCATTAACCTGCGGCAAATTTGGCAAGAAGTGCCTGATGAGCATCATCACAAAGCGGGGGTAGAGTAACAATCTTTCTCGTTCCGGAGCCGTTATCTGGTGAATGAACTCAGAGAAGAACATTTCGGAAAAGCTGAAACGTCGATTATAAACCAAAGCGATCATGCCCGATTGAATTTTGGACACTATGTAATCGAATCCCGCTTTCTTCGCCGCGAAGCATACCATGAACACGTGCGCCAGATATCGCCATTGGCCAATGAGCCCACTCTTCATGTAGGATGTCTTAGTAATATCCAAACTATAACCCATGCTTACAAAGGCAGCCTGCCTAATACTTAATGGGAAATCTATAGGCCCATTCTCTTGCTCCTGAGTTCCCAGCTGCAGAACTTGGTGCAACATATCAACAGAAAATACCAACGGATTACCAGCTATCCTTGTCCTAAGAACTGTCGGAGTGACAGTGCAATCGACTTGCAAATGTTCATAAAATTGTCGCACATAAGGAATGACAATTTGGACGTTGTGCGATAGTGCATATGAGATCCTGGACTCCACCAAGAAATCCACCATTTCGCGAAAAGCCTGCGCTTCAGGGTTGCATGGTCAGGGGAAATGACCATATTATGCTTCGGAACAAATTCTCTATCCGCCATGTCTGCACAATCGATCAAATAAAATATTAGAATTATTAAAAATGAATAAATTTGTTTAATTTTGTACTTGTACAAGAACAAAATCTAACACTTATGAATTTCTACAAATTTAATTAAAATTTAAATTGAATAATTCAAATAAATTGACAAACTTGAATCATCAGATTCGAAAGAACATATATTGAGTTTAGTGTACCATTCGAGTTTAATGACCAATTCGAGTTTACTGACAAACTCGAATCAAGCCATGAACAGACTCGAAGGAGTCGGCCACAACCATCACTAAAATCCATGATTTTAACCATGTTAGACTCAGAAAATCACATCTTTTAGTCCTACTAGGTTCTAATCAATGATATTTGTAATTAATTTGACTTTTTACCGGTTAAAAGTTTGTAATATTGAAAAACCAACTTTCTACCAATAAAACTTCAAAATTTGATGATTTTGGCCTAAATGGAGTACAATACTACCTAAATCTTGTACAATACACTTAGTTATACCTAGATCTATGAGTAGTATCGAACCCACACAGACAGAAACTCGACAAATAGTTGCTTTCTTGAAAACGACAAACTCGAGGAAATAGATTCGAAATCGCCAGACAAACTCGAGAGTATAGATTCGAGAACAGTTGGAATAATGACCATCACTGTTGACCTATTTATACCACCAACCTTCGAGTCTAATGCCTCTTTCGAATCTACTGACAGATTCGAGGCCATGCATATTCGAGTTTAACCCAAACTCGAATTAACCCCTGAAACTTTGAATATTTCGAAAATTTTGAAATAAATTTAACTTTTTCAACCTTTTCAACCTTATTGTGTAACGGAATAAACTATGCCAAATCTTTTACCCTAAGCACAAGATTTTCACGCAATGTTTATTTTATTCAACTATGAATGCACCCTCAGTAATTTTTTGACCTTTTTCTTAAGTAAAATAAAATAAAATAAAATAAAAGTAAAATAACATAAAATAAAATAAAATAAAAATAAAATAACATAAAATAAAATAAAATAAAAATAAGTAAAAGTAAAAATAAAATTTTGAAATTTTGAACAAAAAATTTAACTTAGACTTAAACTACACTTATTAAAATTTACAACCTATGCTAAACACTTAACAAATTATTTTTGACGAGTATAGTCAAGGAAAGGTTCAATCAGATAGCGGTGTCAGATACTCACTTTCAGTACTTCAACTTTTACACTTAGGAATTTTTGATTCCTTTGATTGTTTGGCGTGACATACCCATTTAGCCAATTGTCGGTATTTACCCCTTTAAACATGCTACATTTCGGAATATCCCTTGGCATTTTTATTTATCATGAAATTATGTTACGTGGCTTAGACATAGACATACTTTTATGATCAAGGCATATAGACAATGATTCTAACTTGTTGGTATTTGCAAACTTTCTTTAAAAGACAAACATCGGACACAGGTCTGTATTTTCATACAACAAAGTGTCTTAGTTTGACTTAAGGTTTATTTTTAAAGCTAGCAAGACAGCGGTGACAGGTCTGTACCGACGTACAACAAAGCGACTTATCTTGCTAACCCGAATCAAAACAGAGGCAACAGGTCTGTACTTACGTACAACAGAGTTACATGTTTTTGAATCTCATTTTGTATGATTTTTCTATTCTTTTCATTTTAAGATGTATTTGATGTTGCTATACATCCCCAGAAAGTTTGCATACCTCATTTAGACTCAAACTTTGTATGTCTTGTACATAAAAATTAAGACCGATTGGTCATACATCTAAGTTAGGGACACGTTTGACTTTTTCTTGAATATTTTATTAGCCTTGTGACTCCCTATATGTATTATGCCTACCAACACATCAAACTAAAATAGTATATAACACTTAGAATTTTAGGTGCATTATGTGTGAAAGCCTAAACACTTAGAGTTTGTAACGACTGTGCTAATTTTCGTCACTTTGAACCTATATATCTAAGACTTAACTCCTTTTCTGATATTCTCTTTTTTTTTTGAATTTTTTATGATTTTCTCTCTTTTTTTCCTTTTGTTTTTCATAAGAAATAGCAAGAAAATAATCTAACCTACTAACTTACTAAATATACAAACTATCCTAATTTAGCAAACTTACTATAAAAGGAAAGAAAGACTATAGCTAAAAACAGAATTAAATATTCTACTAAGGTCACTTTACTCTGGGTTGCGCATTCCATTTAGTTGAATCAAATATTCAAACCATGACTTATCAAAGGCTTTGGTAAATAAATCAGCATTATTATCGTCCGTTGCCACTATTACCAATTTGATTAAGTTCTTTTCAACACAATCACGAATAAAATGATGCCTTATGTCCATGTGCTTTGTTTTACTGTGTTTAACTGGATTATTTGTTATAGCAATTGTAGATTTGTTATCTATCCTAATGGGAGTTTGAGTGTAAGCCAAACCGTAATCCCGCAATTGTTGTTGTATCCACAGAACCTGTGAGCAGCAACTACCAGCAGCAACATACTCAGCCTCGCACGTTGACACGGCTACCGACGTCTGTTTCTTGCATTACCAGGAAACCAGTCTCCCTCCAAGGAATTGACAACCTCCAGTTGTTGATTTGCGTGTCAAGCTGCATCCTCCGTAGTCAGAATCCGTGAACGCCTCCAACTCTAGATCACCCTCCGCGTGATACCAAAGTCCCAGCTTCGGTTTCGACTTGAGGTATCGTAGAATACGCTTCACAGCTTTCATGTGCATCTCCTTCGGATTAGCTTGAAACCTAGCACAAATACACACAGCAAACATGATGTCAGGTCTTGAAGCAGTTAAATACATAAGTGACCCAATCATGGCCCGATATAACGTCGGATCCACATCGGTATCACTTTCAGTACCCGGTCCGAGATTGTGATTCACTTTAATCGGCGTGCTGAAATGGGCAGTCAATTTCGTCCCTTCCATCCCGAAGCGTTCTAATATGTCATAGACATACTTCGTCTGATGGATAAACATTCTTCCTTCTTCTGGTCAACTTGCAACCCCAAAAAGAAATTTAACTCTCCCATTGCACTCATCTCGAATTTCGACTGCATCACCTTCTCAAAATCTTTGCACATTTGCTAGTCTGATGATCCTAAGATGATATCATCAACGTACACTTGTACCAAGATGAAGTGTTCTCCCTTTCTCTTAACGAACAGCGTACTATCTATCCTACCCCTTTCAAACCCGTTCTCTATCAAATGGTTGGATAAAGTCTCGTACCACGCCCTTGGTGCTTGGATGCAATCCATATAGAGCCTATTCTAAACGATATACTCTATCTGGATATTTGGATCTGTAAATCCGGGCGGCTGTTCTACATACACCAGTTCCACCACTTTCCCATAGAGGAAAGCACTCTTAACATCTAGTTGATATACCTTAAAGCCCTTGAAGGAAGCAAAAGCCAGAAACAACCTAATGGCTTTCAGTCTTGCTACTGGCGCAAACACCTCATTGTAATCGATTCCCTCCTCTTGGTTGAAACCCTTTACAACTAACCTAGCCTTGTTGCGAGTGACTATACCCCGATTGTCTCTTTTGCACTTAAAAACCCATTTGGTTCCTATGGCAATTTCCCCTCGAGGTAATGGAACTAACTCCCACACTTCTAGTTTCCTAAACTGAGAGAGTTCTTCCTGCATCGCTTCAACCCAGGAGTTATCCTTTAGTGCCATTTGCACATTTTCGGCTCTACTTGCCAGATGAAACAAGAATAGAGGCAGGTATGAAAGGCCTCGGAGTCATTTATCATCGACAACAACACAGTATTATTATTTAAACTACTCCTAGTTCTCACACCCTCATTAGGATTTCCTATGATGCTTTCTATAGGATGGTTCTTGTTGATCCTAGAGGTCTCTATCTCGGCAACTCTCAGATTATCTCCTAAGTTAGATCCTATTTCACCTAATGGGGAAACATCCTCAGATTCCACATTTTGCTCCTCGTGGACATTTTCCTCAGAGTTGGAATTTGTTGTCTGAGTCTGATTCTCAGTTGAAGGTGCTTCTGGATCAGTGACTTCTGGAGATCCATCTTCAGTCAAAGTAGGCTCGGATGTGGATTGAAATGTAGTCCTCGAAAAGGTATGACCTTCGTCATCCAGATTCAACGTCGCCATGTCCTTTTCGATCGTACCAGCATTTTCATCCAAAGGAATGTTAAATGACTCAAACAATTTATCATAGTCAAATATCCATTCCGGACCTGTTTGGGGTTCATGTGTATAACGTGTGACTTCAATGTTATACACAATCTCCACTGTACCATTTGTTTTGTTAAAAACCCGTTTGTTTGGTGAGTTCGACACATAACCTAGGAAGTATCCTTCGTCAGCCTTTTCACCAAACTTAGGTTGATGTTTTGTACGCAATAAAGTACATGGAACCCCAAACGGTCGAAGCCTGTTAAATTAGCTGGCCGTTTATTCAAAATTTCATAACAGGTTTTGTTCAAAGATTTGACAGTTAGGACCCGATTTAAAACATGACATGCAGTATTCACTGCCTCCCCCCTAAACATGGTAGGAAGCTTTGAATCCGAAAGCATAGTCCTAGCTGCCTCAATCAATGTCCTGTTCTTACGTTTGGGCACCCCATTTTGTTGAGGCTCATACGGTGCACTAAATTGATGCACTATGCCCTTTGAGAGGCAATATACACCAATTACAGTGTTTTTAAATTTTTTTCCATTATCACTACGAAGCCTTTTAACCCGTGTTCCATAGGAATTCTCCACTTGGTCAAAAAACCCGATGAGCGTGGATGTCGTCTCGTCCTTTGTACCTAGAAAGAAAACCCAAGAAAATCGTGAGTAATCGTCAGTGATAACTAAACAATACCAACTACCACCTATATACTCCTTTTGTTGATTGGTCCGAAGAGGTCCATATGCAGCAAATCCAATGTGGTAGCGATGGAGTTCTGAGTCTTGGAATTGTGTGCCTTCTTATGTTGTTTGCCCTTCTTGCATGGTAGACACTTGTCCTCGAACTGAAAACTCTTCGTAGGCACACCTTGCACCAACCCATTTTTCGTTATATAGTTCATTTTTCTTAGGTGCAAGTGTGCCATGCGTCTGTGCCACAACAATGATTCAGTCTCAGAAGTTTTAGACAATAAGCAGATCGGACCCATCGAAGATTCTGGCTTGTTCATATCGAGCATGTACAAGTCATTCTTCCTTGGTGCCCGCATTAATATCCACTCTTCAGGAATCTTGAACCCCGGTTTTAGCACTAACGCTTCAGTGTCAGTGAACAACACTGAATTCTTCTTGTCACAGATTTGAGATACACTAATGAGATTGTGAACCAGTTTATTGATGTGATAAACTTGATCCAACTTGATCGTCCCATTAGTGACCACTCCAGTACCCGTGATGTTTCCTCCTTTATTTCCCGCGAATGATACATATCCCCGATTCCCACCCTTGAAGTCTGTAAGGAGACTTCTTTCCCCCGTCATGTGCCTGGAGCATCCACTGTCGATGAAGCATTTGTTGTTTAGACCTGTGGTTATCTCTTGCACATGAAAGAAAATAGGTTAGTTATCACGGGGAACCCAAGCCATAACTGACTTGGTTATACCATTCTCGTCCACATACTTAAGCTCTTTCAAATACCCATCTCGCCTTTCAGGTGACTTGGGTCGTTGAACAGGAGTTTGTTGTGGTGCCGAGTGATGTACATTCACTCTTTGCCTTTTAGTAGGCATTTGTTGTGGAGCTCTTGAATAATTACGATTATATTGCATTTCAGATTGAGATCCCTGAGCTCTAACCGGTGTGTGATGTCTAACAGGAGTGTGTGACCTAACCGGAGTGTATGCTCTGCTAGGTGTTGTGCTCCTATATTGTTGTTGAGGTCCAGACCTAGATTGATTAACGACTCGATTCGGTGAATTAGTCCTAACCACTTCTTTTGGCCCACCTTTTACCGGTATTTGTTTCACAACTTGTTTTGGTGCAGTCTGCACAGTTTTCTCGGTACTCTGAGAACTACTAGTGCTCGCCACACTCGTTGAAGGCTTAGATTGTGTTGGCTTCCCTGTGTTAGGTGTAACTTCAGTTTTCCTAAGCGGATAGTTAGAAGCAACATGCCCCTTTTCATGACATCTAAAGCAAGACATCTTGTCAATGGACTTCTTGTGTGTGCCCTTAGACTTAGGTGTCTCACTAGTGTCTTGGTCTTTTGGAGCATCTATTCTGACTGGTTCATCGTCCTGATCATTAAAATCAATTTTATGTTTTCCTGTAGGTGTTTCACTGGAGGAAGACACAAATTTGACTTTCTTAATTTTGACGTTTGTATCAGTCACCTTAGGTGTATTTTCTTTTACTGGCTCAGTTACTGGTGCAGGTATTTCCTCTAAGTCCACTGATTTCTCAGTTTTCTCCTGAGGTTGAGGCACATAGTTGGCATTAAATGGTGGAGGAATCTCATGAAATCCTAGACCTACAGGCTTTTTAGATTGGCATTGAGCAGCTAAAACTTTCCCTAGGTTCAGACTCGAGTTCCTAAACTTTTCTAGCTTACTATTGGCCTCTGCTACCTTCACCTTAGTTTCAGCTAGCTCTACTTCTTTGGTCTTAAGATCTTTGGTCAAAGCCTCTACATGCTCATACATCAGTTCTAATCTAACACATTGCTCACTTAGCTTGTCTTTTAGAACAATGACGTCTTGTGCATCAGCCTTAAGTTTATCCCTAAGATCTTGCTTAATGTCATTCAGGCTAGCATTATCAGATTTTAAAGACTCATTTTGAGCAGATATGTTTTTATGTGATTCTAATACAATATTCAACCTGTCGTTAGAAGTAACACATAACACACACAATTCATGGAAAAGAGAGTAATTCAGACTAACCTTTGTGTGATCTGATTCGACGTTGGCCATTTGAGCGGCAAACTCCAGAAGCGTCTGATCATTCGACTTCTCCACCCACATCGGATTGCTTTCGTGTTGATTGCTGTCCCTTGTGGTCTGCTCTTGCCCTTCACATCCACTCTCCGTGACTTCAGCCATAAAGGCTCTAGCGTTAGATTCCGGATGTGAGCTCCAGTCGTAAGTACCATCCAGCTGTCTGTCTGATGTGACGTTTGATAGCAGACCAGCTATGTTTGCTTGACTGGAAGTTGAACTCGGAAGGTATCTCTGTTGAGACTGGTTCTGAAACTGTCCATGATGCTGATTCTGCCCTTGGTAAGTATCTACCTTCGGTCTCTGACATTCTCTGGCGAACTGTCCAATACCTTGACAATTGTAGCATTTGACCTTGGACTTATCAAAGCCAATCCCCTTATTATTTATATTCAGATTCCTCCCAGTCCGTTTGATGAATCGTTTAACCCGTTGGGTTACCATGGCCAGTTGCCATTTGAGATCCATCTCCTCAAGGTCGTCAGGGTCTACCTGATCATAGTCTTCATCCCAGAGTGCAGGATCGTTTATTTTCCCTTGAACGCAGTTCCCATATGCGGCCACAAATGACGCCAACAAATTCAAATGTTCTTCGGCCGATTTAGCGCTCATGGGCATCTTAGAGTAGCCCTGAGATGTTGATGCCTGTGTTGCCTGATGTTGCTGTTCTTCCGGTCTCCCAAACCCTAAGAACGCTCTATTCTGTGCGTCGTCAGTCTCAGCTGGTGACGACGTTTCTCCGGTGAAGAACGCTGTAGCAGTCTTCGTATCAGCTGCCACCGAAGGTTTGGATTTTCCAAAATACATGGCTGGATTTTGGAGTTGTTCATAATCCGTTTCGGCCTTCAGTAGCTCGAAATGATAAGCCCTCGGTGTTCCAATACATCCTCCAACGATTGAGTATAATACTTATCCTCGTTAAGCTTAATCATAGCCACATACATAGCCCATTTGGCTGGTAAAGCGTCAAGAAGCTTATTTTTCTTTTCTGTGTCATTATACTCAATGCCATGACTCTCAAGCTCTGTCAGCAGATGATAAAAGCGGGTGATGGTGTCGTCCAGCTGTTCATCCTTCAAAGCCTTGAAAATCGCAAATTGTTGTTTCAACAACTCCATGCGCTTCCTCCGAACCCTCGGATTACCCTCACACCTCTTTTCCAGCGTCTCCCAAAGCTCCTTAGATGTCTTTTGATTGCGGAATGTGTGTAGTATATCCTGAGGCAAAGCCATTCGAATAATCGAGAATGCTCGGTTCTCAGCTTCATATAGTTTCTTATCATCCTCCTTCATCATTTGATATGATAAGACTCTTTGACGGCCTTCAACTTCTGAGATAGGTGGAATGTATCCTTCGTCGATACATATCCACATTCGCATGTCGTTGAAACGCACAAAATCGGCAAACCGATCTTTTCACCAATAATAGTCTTCAAGTTTCATCAGCTTAGGCGGAGTATTAGCCTTTCCGACCTCATGATCCATCTCCAGAAACCTTTGCAAATTTGTCATTGTTTCACAAGTAATTGAAATTTAACTTAATAAAGTTAATTTGAAATTAAATTAAGTTAATTCTTTCGAATTTAGATAAATTCGAATGTAATTAAGTTTAACCTATTTGGGATTAAATTCGATTAAGTTTTGAAATTCAATTA